>PVLC010000107.1:22172-128019 GCA_004027655.1 Graphiurus murinus | reverse complement strand
GCTCTGGCGTGGCACAGCCCTAGGATGTTATTCACCTGCAGCTGCTTCTGGTACTCTGCCAGGCGCCATCTAGAGGCGAGGTCTAGCCCGCGGAACTAGGCCCCCGACAAGCTGGGGTTTGAACTCAGATTTGTCTGGGTGGAAAGGTTAGACATTCTCTTGGGCTTTAGTTCCTTCCTTTTTCCTTCCCTCTAGCTTTAGGACTATGCTGATAAACAGAACAGACAAGGCTCCTGCCTTAAGGAGGCTTATGTGCCAGCCAGAATCAGACAGCAGACAGATAAACAGGTGAGCAAATCAGCAGGTCATTACAGATGCGAGGGAGAGCAGGATAGGAGCCCTGGATCTGGCAAGAGGGTGCTTTACCAGCACACTTGGTAGTAAGTAATCACTGTGTGTTGAAACAGCTATGCAAGAAACAAGGCAGGAGAGTCTCAGGCAGACAGAAGAGTTGGCCAAGCAAAGCCTTGAAGCAGGGCAGGGTGTGGCATGATTGAGGAGCAGGAAATGGGGCAGTAAGCCTGGTGGAGGGAGGCAGAGTTCAGACCAGGCAGGGCAGCTTAGCACAGGGTAGGAGGTTTGGACTTTATTCCAACTTCCATAAAACTTAGAATAAAATGAGCTGTGACCTTGAGCAATCCGTTTACAGCTCTCGGTCTCCAGCTTTATAGTTACATGTAGGTAATCACCCCTGCCCTTTGACAACCTCAGGGATTGGTTAATCATCAAATGACTTAAAGAGAGGCTTTCTTCAAAAGCCACAGGGAAAGATGGATGATTTTCCTGATACCTTTACCTGAGTAAAAGAGAAGGATCTTTGTAAGAATGATTGAAGAGGAAAGGAAGGAATAGAGCACTGGAGTTCTTAAGTGTTAAGTCTCTCGTTGAATAATAAGAATAATAAAAAATATTCACAAACTTCTTGCTATGCCAAAAACTGAGCTAAGATCTTTAAATGTGTTGTCATCTAATCCTACTACAAAGGACACAGATACCATTGTTACCTACTTTGGACAGTTGAGGGACTAAAATACAGCGATGCTAAGTCCCTGCATCCATGTGTGTGTTTGTGAATAGCAGAGAACTCAGCGAGTGGCTTTATCAAGTAATAAGAAGCGCAAAGTGAGAGCAAGCTAGTGCTGGTAGAGTTGCTCATGGAAGTCATAAAGAACCCAAGATTTGCTAGGTGTAGTGTGCACATCTCTAATCCCAATACTTGGAAGTCTAAGACAGGAGGATCACAGGTTCAAGACCAGAGCACAGTAACTTAGCGATAGCGAGACCCTGTTTCAAAATAAAAAAATAAAATAGCACTGGGGATATAACTTAGAGGTAAAACACCCATGAATTCAACCCCATTAACATCAAAATAAAAAAAAAAAAAACCCAAGATTCTTCTGCTTTTCTGCTGCATCATTCTTAATGTGTTGTTTTTGTTCTTCATGAGATTAAAGTAGCTGCTATAACTCATTTTCCCATGTCTTTGTCAAGTCAGAAGAAAGGGGAGGGAGTGGGGCATGCCAAAAGGAGAAAAACAATTCATTGGAAGGATTAAAGGCTTCAACTTTTGAGGCTGTCTTTTTAAGGAAGAAATTTTTTTCCCAGGAATGATCATCTTCCTCTCCTTTGCCTCCAGCTGGGGCACATGACCAAGCCTAGCTAAAAGAGAAGCAGGATTCCAGCACTTCGCTTTCTAGTCTCTATGGTAGGGCAAAGGTTAGGAAGACAGTGTTAGAAATGTGTTAGGTGAGCCAGCCCACTGTATGTGCCCCAGCCACCAACTTATGGATGGTGAAATGGGCTATTCAAGCTGGTCTTTTGACTCCAGAAGTCCTTAAGGCCTGGAGCCACAGTGCCTCCTGATGGGTGAGAGGCTCTGGAATGGTGGGCAAGTTCTTAACCTCTCTATGCCAATACTTTATATTTGTAAAATAGAAATAATAATGGCATTTAAGTAATAGGGTTATTGGAGCCAAATTATGGAACCAACCTAGGTGTCCATCAACAGATGAATGCATTACAAAATTATAGGAAATACACACATGGAATTCTACTCAGCAATAAAGAACAAAATTATGTTATTTACAAGAAAATTGAAGGACCTGGATAACATTATATTAACTGAGATTAGCCAGTCACAGAAAATGAAGGGTCATATGTTTTTGCTAATACGTACAAGCTAGGGAGTAATTGGGATACTAGAGGGACTTCAGATAATGGGGGAGAAACCTCACTAGAGCTAGGGAGGTGGTCTAAGGGAAGAGGAGTGGGAGGAATGAGGTTCATTAATGGAAATACTACCATCGACTATGTGTATATATGTGAATATACCACCGTCAATCTCAGTACTCTGTATTGGGAGGTGGGGAGGACAGGCAACTAGTGCTGTGTGCATGTATGTCACCGTCAACATGATTTACATTATGATGTACGATTATAATGCACCAATAAAAGCATATAAATAATTAATAGGGTTATTGGGACGATAAAACAAGGTAGCCCTCATACAGCATTCACTGTAGTGTCTCTGGTGTGGTGAGCGCACAGCAATCACCTTAATTGTTCTTATTGTTCTGTGGTTATTGTTCTGACTACTAGTAGTTTCATTGTCAGCATTTATGGATATGGAGAGTCAAACACTATACACCATGGCCTTTGCTTTCCAGGATCTGACCTGTTCTGACTAGTTCGTAATCATTTACAATGTTAAGTTCAGTGATGAAGGAAGCAGGGGCCGCAGTAGCATGGAGTTGGGAGGGATCTGGAAGAGAGGCCAAGGGCGAGGGGGTCCAGGGTAAATGGATGATGCTTACTGAGAGATGATACTCTACAGAAGGCTCCAAGGAAATGAGCCAGGCCCAGTAGGAAGAGGAGAAGGAAGGGCATGCCTGGCAGAGGGAATAGTGCATGCTAAGCAGGTGCTAACACATGGCCTCTTGGGAGCTGCAAGTGTTTCTGACAGGCTGGAAGGTGGAGTGGGGCTCAGGCCAACCAGGTAGATGGAAGCAAGGCCTCCTGCATGCCGGGCACTGCCCTGGCACTTAGGACACAGTGAGGAGTGAAGTGCAACCCCTGCTTTTGGACAGATGCACATATTTTGATACTTGGTTTCTTATTTTCCAGATGGGAAAAATGAAAAAAAAAAAAAGATAAATTTTGTTAACTGTTTCCTCTGTGCCTGATTCTGGTTTAGATGTTCTGTGGACATTTTCTTATTGGGGTTGGAGATGAATATTGCATTCTCCCTTTTGCAGATGAGGAAGGGGAGACCCAGGGACACCAGCTAGGAAGCAGTGCAGCTGGGATGCAGAGAAAATGGCTCTGACTCTGTAGCCGGGTATGTTCTGCCCACTGTACTGCTTCCAGAAGCCTGGGGAGTGAACACACATACACCAAACGAAATTAGTGTATGAGAGCACAAATACCATGTGCTGAAATACTTATTTACTTATTAAGAACGAGGAAAGCCCTTCTCTTATGGCCCCAGTAAATTTCCACCAGCTTATTGTTTCTTCTCAGCCAGACTGATAAGTTGGGGACAGGGGAAACCATCCAGGTTGCGTAAGCGAAGGCAGATGACTTGATTGTACTTCAGTGCCTCGGCTGTCATGGAGCTGCCTTCCCAAATATGATCCTTCTTGCCCTGCTAACTCTTCTATAAACACCACCAGAGTGAAATCATAAAGCATTAAAGACATGCCTCGGGTGACCGCTATTGCCTTTTGAATTAACACCAGAAATGCTCATTGGAGGGCTGCGGTTTAACTCAAGTGATATTGCTTGATGGGCTAATGAATATCATATGTTATACTTTGCCCTAATATAACACCATCCATTATTTAGTTATTTTTATTGATTGACCTCTTCCAGATTATTTAATGGTAGATTTTTCACTATTCAGAAGATTTAACGCTGAGAGCTAAGGTCCCTTCCTTTGCTGTTATAAGTGTCTCCTGCTCTGGGGACCATCTTGTGAGCATAGAGGTATGTGTGTGTATCTATGGGTATGTAATTTTTTTTTGAAAGAGACAAATTACAGATCATTTTGGAATTAATGAACACGATGCATAAAGAGCCTAGCTAAATCGAAGCATAACAAAAAATCGAACTGCAGATGACACTGAGGAAAGGTTTCAAAGAGGCAGATCATCAAGCCTGTGCAATTAGAATAACTGTTTCAATATGCAAAGAGCAGAAAGCAGCCCTGGGAAGGGAGAGTGGGTTGCAAAACTAGTGACAGTGTAAAAGATGAGTAATGACCTGTGGAAGTGTATCTATCACTGACTTCATAACCAAGAACTAGAACGCCAAGGGGAATTGTGCCCATCTAGCCTGCGTAATGGGCCACAGTGAGGGGGTTCTCAGGGGTATATTATGGGCTGAGCAGGGAGGCAGGAAGAGGAGGCTGGGAGGCAAGCTGCTTGATATCCACTTCTCTCCTGACCCCAATTAGTTTAGTGACCTTGGGATTAATTGGTCTGCAAAGACACTGATCTTTTGACCAGAGTTTAGCTCTCCTTGTGCTGGGATGCAGCTGCTTTGGGGGACATCATTCTAGGCCATGTGAAGATTGTGTAATGAAGAATTATAGACAGGTGGGAGATTTGAAAGACAGAAAGTTCCCAGTGCAGGAAGGTCGGATTGGAATTTGTTTCTTCAACTGTGATGAACATTACTCATTATTCCTTAGGCCTTCATTTCATGTTAGCACTCTTCATATGTTAATGGTACTACTGATAATTTTATCAACAATAGCCAGAGTTTACCGAGTGATTTATAATTTTCAATGTTATATTTGGACATATTTCATCTTTATGTCCTGCACAGGCAGATATTATTTCGGGGCGGTTTCCAACCTTGAGGTTTTTCTCCCCAACAATTTTAAGTAATTGTAGTTAACACAAATTCTGTCTTGGCTGTCAGGAGTGGACTCTGGGGGTGTGAAGAGAGTATTCATCCCTTAGTATCTGCAGAGGATTGATTCTAGGACCCCCACAGACATAAAAATCCATGGATTTTCAAGGCCTTTATATAAAATGGCATAGTATTTGCATGTAACCATGCATATCTTCCCATTTACTTTAGGTCATCTCTAAATAGAATACCTGAAATAATGTAGAGGCTGTGTAAATACTTGTTATACAGCACTATTTAGGGAATAATATTTAAGGGACAGGAAAAGCAAGCCTGCACAGGTTTAGTACAGACATTTTTTCAGCACATTCGATTCTCAGTTGGCTGAATGCATGGATGCAGAACCCCAGATACAGAGGGCCAGCTGCACTGGGAGTCAGAAGTATTGACTCACACCATTTCCCATTATTTGTTTTGTTGCTATCATCAAATCATCTAAACTTTATGAAAGTCTTACTGTCCATGTTTTTGAAACGCTTGAAATAAACTTGACTGAGAAAATGATGTGGACATATCACTGAATGAGGTAAAATATAGTGCAATGTGTGGGATTCTTTTAGCCTAGAGATGTCAAGTGCCTGCCACCTAGGGATGTCAAGTGCAGAGCCACCTCTAGGTGGATGCCTCTCATCCATTGTGGCATTCTTTTCATGAGCTGGAGTGTACGCTCAGTAATTCTTTTCAATATAACTCTCCTGGTTGCCGCTTACCAGTTGATCAAATCTGGCATGCAAAATGAAAATCCATGTGCCATCCTAGCCCTCACCCCATTCTTAGACTTAGCATCTGCCCTCCCTGGCCATTCTCCTCTGCAGAAGAAGACTTTTCTCTATATCCCCAACACGCCCACCTCTCAGAAGCTAGGTGGACGTGCTCCATGCTACTAGTTAGGCAGCATCTGTGAGAAATGTCACCCTGCAGGATGCAGCAGCCATCAGGGTAACAAACAACCTGGCAAGGCCCAGAGATGTGTATTTTTAGACCCAAGAGACTCAGTAGTGCTTGCTGTGTAATGATTGGATTCCTCCCCCAAAATATGTCCTGCTGGGGTCCTTAGAGGCCCCAGTTAGAAGTATGTCACTGTTAGTTATTTTTAAATATCATAAGCATACCTAAGACCTAAATTGCAGATCAGTCATAGTCAGGTGTTCATAGTTTATTTTCTTCATTTTTTTAATCTCTCCAGCTTTGAGGAAAAATAATTTTAGCAGAGTAAGTGATTTGGCGATGCACATCTCAAGAAGCCACAGGCAAGCTACCCAGCCCACAGGACAAGAATCCTTTCCTCCTCATTTTGGTGACAAAACAATTCCCTGGCAAGCTTTGCTTAGGATTTGTATCTGTATTTACATTTCACCCTCTCCTGCCCAGGCCCAGGATTTGGTTTTGATACACAGCATACTTTTGGTGATCTTTTAACCTTCCCCCACAAGAGCTTCCAGGGCAGGGCTGTTTGGAGGAGCTCAATTGCCAGGGCCCATCTGCAGCCCATCACTTTCTTGCATGACACATAGATAGAAATGAAGTGACACAGTTGGGAAAATTATCAACATACTCCTCTGAAGTTGCTTGGGGCTGCAGGATGGTGGTGTTGGGTGCACCTCTTTCTGATGGCTCATCCCCTAGGCCTTCTCAGGAGTTCCCCAGGAGGGATCTGGATCTCTCATGGTGTTTCCTGCCAAGAGAGCTCTGTATGGGAAAAGACTGGGTAGGGCTGCCTGTGTGTGTCCAGCAAATTCATATGCTGCAGCCCTAACCCCCACGGGTGGGTGCTGAGACTCAGAGGTGGGTTGCTGGGAGGTGATTAGTGCTGGAGAGTGGAGCCCATGATAGGATTAGGGTCCTTTTGAGAGACAGAGGGAGCCCTCTCTGTCCATCTGGTGAGGTTAGAAGGAGAAGTCGCAGTGTGTGTGGTCACATCACAGGCTCTGAGAAGGCTTGTGGTGGACAGGGTGCTTTGTATACTCACTGTCCACAGGATTTATTTTCAGAGCACTTTTGTGGGTGAGTTTTCTGCAGGAGCCACTTGGGAAATGATGGATTAGGTCATAGGTTGCCTTTCATTTTTTTAGAATTTGTGTCCAGGCCAGGTAGAACTTGAACGTTTCCTTTTTAGTTAAACTTGTGCCCAGATGTCCTTACACTATGTAATGACTATAACATGTCCAAACATGTTTTGGGGGCTGAGAAAAATAAGAGGGACTTAATATGGCCTGACAGTTGGTTTTTTTGTTGTTGTTGTTTGTTTTTTGTTTTTTAATGCTGGACATTGAACTCAGGGGCATTCTACCTCTGAGCCACATCCCAGCCCTATTTTATTTCCTTTTTCTTTCTTTCTTTTTTTTTTTTTTTTTTTTTTTGTCTTTTGAAAGAAGGTCTGCCTAAGTTGCTGAGGCTGGCCTTGAACCCATGATCCTCCTGTCTCAGCCTCCCACCTACTATAATTATAGGCATGAACCATCATGCTGAGCTTAGCCTGACATTTTGAATCACATACTGTGATTCTTAAAGAGGAAGATGGAGTAGGCAACAGCTTAGTTTTGTTAGGGCTACCATAACAAAACACCAGAGACTAGATGATTTACACAACAGAAGCTTACAGACATGGGCCGCGTAACTACATTTTGGTCAGTGACAGACCACATTTACAGTAATGATCCCAGGTTATATGGCTAGGGATATCACAGGTGTGTTAGTTTTGGCAAACAAAATGCCCTTCCAAATGTGTGAAAGGACTGGAACAATCAGTTCACAGTGTAGTGCTAATTATCCCCAGATGTTTCACTGCTGGACTGTGAGCCTGCTGAGGGCAGGGGTGTGTTCTATTCATTGTGTCAATGCTAGCAAATGTGCAGAGCCCAGAGAAATCCCTAGTAAATGCTTGTGGAATAAATTAAATCATTTGTGGGTGATAATAGATTCATAAACCTCTAACGCTAGATTGTAGCTAAATAGCTACTGAAATTCAACATTGAAACAAGGAGATCAAGATTTAGAGAGTGTCTGTTGGAGATTGTTAGTGGGCTGGTGAAATGACCCTGGTGTGCAGAGACCAATCATTGCTAGGTGTCATGAACTGTTCTAGAGAGGGAATGAGCCCTCTTGGGGGATGGGGAGGAGAAAGAAGCCAAAGATATTTCATACTGCATGGAGTTTGCCCTTTTTTCCATGGAGTTGGCCCATTTCATGTTCAGTAGTTCATGTCAGCAACTATGGTCACCTACGTACAATGCCTGCTTAGCTCCAGAACTGTAGGGGAAGAAGTGGTAAATAAAACAGGACCTATCTCCTTCAAGATCTTGTGGATAGTAAAATAGGTAAACACCCAGTTACAATATGTAAACAAGCAGATGTGTAAACATCCTGTCATAATATTGCACTGATTTCAAACCAGGTTCCTTGTGAGGTACTTTATATTTAGTGGTTCATTTAGTCCTCACGTCAGTCCTGGAGGTAGGTGAAGGCTAGCCCCTTTTTATAGGTGGAAAAAGGTTAAGTGATTGGCTCAAAGAGGCCAGGCTGAGCTTTGAGCTTTGATCGCCCAGGTTTTTTCCCACTGCTGCATTGGGGAACACTTGTGTGTGTTTGCAGAAGCACACTGACCCTTGAGAGGCAGCATCAACACAGGGCCTAAGGGGCCAGGCGAGAGCAGGTGATTTGTTTGGAGATTCAAAAAGGTTCACAGAAGCATGCCAAGCACAGACCCACTGCTCTTTCCCTCCTCTGTTGGCCTGCCTTCTGTCCCAGGCTGGCTAGAAAGGAACTCAGGAGTGAAGTGCAAGAAAGTCAGTCCATTGGAACATAAAAGTGAAGAGCAGGGAGCCTAAGGTGGGCAAGCTGTAGGCTCTGTGGGATACATGCGGCTCATTTGGGGAGGGAGCTCATAGTCTTGAGTGCCTACTCTGTGCAGGACATCAAAGATATAAAAAGGAGAAAGTTTCCATTCAGGCTCTTGAGCAGTTTCAAGGAAACTGGAAACTAGAAGGATAGGAGCTTTGAGAAGGAGAGCCACCTCCAGGAGTTTGCAGGTACTGTGAGGGCCTTGGAGAGGAGGGGCTGCTATGCAGAGGGGGGAGCTGTGTCCTACAGAAGAAATTAAGAGTTGCTAGGCAGCAGAGGGGAGGAAGGGATAGGCTGGCCAGGGATTGAGCAAAGGCTGAGAGGCTGAGAGGCTGGCAGGAAGGTCTGTATTGGGGTGGGGGCAGTCCATGATGGTAGTGTCAAAGGTTGGGGGGGGGTGGTTCCTACTCTGAAGGACTCAGAGTTGCCACACTGAAGCTTTGGACTGTTTGCTGTCTCTTGTCTGTTTTTTTTTTTTTTTTTTGCACCCTCCTATTATATACTGCTAATTGAATGTTTTTCAATAGATTCCAAGATGCACATTAACATTGTCTACGTTTAATGCCATACAATGGGAGAAGATCTTGGTTTTATTGACTGCTTCTTTATCTGACTTCGCATAATTAGAAAATAAACAGATAAAATGATACCTTTACTGCTAATGAATAATTCATGTCTTCTTTGTCTTTTATCATAGAAGAGAAGCCTACCAGGTCTGTCCTAAGTTAGGGTATATAGTAGAAGAGAAAAAAAAAAAAGTGAGCAATGAACTCCAAGTTGAGTTTGGTGTAAATTCCTGAGGATCTGTGATAAAGTTTTGATTGGTTCACTTGATGGGTCAGCCAGCTGCGGTCGAGCCCAAATTCAGAACATATGAGTGTTATTGACCTGTTAATTTGAAATATTTTAATCTGCATAAAAATGGATTGTATTAATTGTTTCACATTAACCAGGGCTGACTATAATGTCTGATTGAATTAGGCTGAATTTTCTCTATCTTAGCCCTTTGTGATTTCATTTGCCCCAAACACGTGTAACTCTTTTCTCCTCTGTGCCAATCATCTGAACAGGCAAGACTGTGTTGCTCTCAGATTAGAGAGAAACCTACGAGCCTTCTGCAAATACAAACACCTATCATCTTCACACTGTCTACACTGATTGACACCTCTCTCGGAAACATTCTTCTTTTTTAATTACCCTCAGTAACATTTCTCCACCCCAATCTCACTGGTCTACATCATATTCAAATTCTTGGTAAATAACTTTAACTCCTTAAATCAATCTGTGCCACAAAAAAAAAAATACTGGAATTGAAAAATCCATTTTTTAGAAGTACAGCTTTTAATCATTCTACAAGGATATACTGCAGACTACAAGGGGGCAGGGCCCTGCTAGGTACTAAGGGTATTTAACATGGTTGATCTGATCTTGCCCTCGAGGAGGTCACTGTCTGGTTCTGGTGATATGACTTAAATATATGGAAAGTTAAATAAAGATGCAAACCAACACTTACAGGGAAAATTCAAGGTCAACTATGACTAATACGTAAAGAAGTGATGGAATCCATAGAGAATAACAAATGTTTAATTTTCCTGAGTGTGCCCTATATTTTGATTTTGTTTGTCTCATTATGATTCTGGATTCTGACATTATCCTTGTTGTTTCCTGAGTTACTAACTCAGTGAAATCACAGCCAACTCTGAGAAGTCTTCCTTGTTTACCACACCCATTTGATGAGGTATCTCTCTGGGCTCTCCGATTCCCCATCATGAGCAAGCATTGTATTTCTCACTCCATTAACTTGTTTTTTTTTTCCCTATCAGCTTGAGAGAAGGGTTAAGCTAGCAATATAAAGGGAGGCAAGAATGCAGAGAAAATTTAAGGGATAATTAGGTGGTATACCCCCGGTCATGCTACTTGTGACCCATGGACCAGCAACATTAGCATCACCTGGCAGTGAGTTAGACATACAGAATCCCACCCACTTCAGATGTGGGATTAGAATCCAAATTTAACAGCACAGGTAATTCATATGCATGTTAAAGTTTGAGAAGCACTGGGCTGGTTTGACATCAAAATCACTTGAGAGTCTTTAAGGACTAATGCCTGGATCCCACCTGCAGATGTTCAGGTTTAATTGGTGGGGATGTCTAGCTACAAGCTGTCCCAGTGATGCTAGTGTATAGCCATGGTTGAGAGCTGCAGGTATGCTAGTATTCTCTAGCTTTCCCCTGGCATCACACTTATCATATTCTGTATTGTCTTTTTCATTTATGTTCTCTCTTAAACACTTCTATATTTTTGTATCGTGAGACTTTAACATAGTACCTCTCACTTTATACTTGTTTCTTAAAGTGAATGGAAGTGAACCTGCCTGGATACCTATAATGTTGCTTTTGGTGATGATAATTTGAGTACATTTATATAAAAAAAAGATACCTTAACAGCCAGGCACAGTGAGGCAAAGACAGGAAGATTCCAGGTTCAAGGACAACCTTGGCAACATAGGTAGACTCTCAGTAACCTAACAAGACTCTGTTTCAAAATCAAAATAAAATAAAATAAAATAGGTGGAGAAGTATAGCTTGGAGGTAGAATACTCCTATATTCAACTCCCAGTACCCCCACCAGCCAAAAAAGTACACCAATAGTTCAAATGAAAAAACTAAGTCATATAAATGGCAGAAAAATAGTTCAGAAGGTTTTCATTGGCCAAAGTTGACAGGATAATTTGGGGTTTTGGTGTTCAGATTTCACAGGAGTAGGATGAGAAAGACTGAATTTGATCTCTTTGAATAGAAGGAGGGGAGACTTACAGGTTTAGTTACTTTTGAGCCCTGGTTGACACAACTGTGATACCAGTTTTGCTGTTTACTAGCCCTATGACCTGGACACTTAGTCTGTGTAAGCTTCAGTTTCTTTTATACATATGGCTGATAAGAAAATCACAATATGATTATTGAATACATTAGTGAAAGGACAGGTATCATTCATGGGAAGTACTTGACTATTGTATCTCCTCTAGGTATTTTGAGGATGTAGTGAGCATCCTGATTAATGTAGAAATCATGTTATGGGAGGTGGGTGGTCTGTGGGAATGAATGCCCAGAAAAAAGAGGATGTAGTGAGGACATGATTGCTTTTTTCAGAAGTGCTGACCATTGTGTGAAAAGAGAGCAGAGCTGTGCTGTGCTGCTCCACAGGACAGAACCAGGGCCAATGGGATTCATGGAGGCAGGTTTTGGCTCAATGTAGGAAAGACTCTGTGCCAGTGAGAGCTGTCCAATAATAGAACCGGCTGCCTAGGGAGATGGTGAGAGCGAAACGAGCTCTCTATCTTTGGAAATGTTCTAGCAGAGACTGGATAGCCATCTGTTGTGGGTATTGTGGAAAGATTCCTGCATTCGTTAGATGAACAGAATTTTGTTTATAATGATGATAGTAGTAGATGTGACTACTATATACTGAGATATATTGAGTGCTGATGAATTGCAGGTTCTGTACTAGGCACATTGGTAACCATCCCTTATCACTTTTTACCCCTTAAAGACCTAATGAAAATGAGAGCTATTACTCCACTCTCATTGTGTAGAAGAAATAGATCTGGGGACAATATTTAAATCCTTGTTTTTTTGACTCAAAAAGCAAAGTCTTTTACCTGCAAAGTTTCTTCACATGCTTTTTATGGTCTTGTCCATCTCAAAGACCTAATGAGGTACTAGACTTGAAGAGACCTGGAGGCATCCCTGTGGGAAAGGTCCTGTAGAGAACTGGATGTGAACGCTTGAAAGTTGAGAGAGAGGTAGGATAACAAATGCAGACTTAGGCATCCTCTGCCATGGGGTGAGGGGGAATGCCATTGGACTGGTAAGATTCCTGAGACAGTGACTGCTGAAGTAGTGTAGTAACTGTGCAGCTGGAAGCCCAGAGGCATGGGAATAGCTGGGAAGAAGGTGTGAGCTATTATTGCGTATTAGAAGATGGGATTTTAATCTCAGTAAAGTGTGAATGCTTCTATAAATTTTTCATTGTGGATTGGGACTATGCAAAGTCAAGTAAGCTGAAATTGGAGTCAGTATGGATATAGTGGCCTCTGCCTGGGTTGCCATGTGGGCATTGCTGCATCCGAGCTGTGAATCCATCTATATTACCTTTGCTTGCTTCAGTTTCATCATTCATGAAATGGGGATGATAACAATACCTCCCCCAGAGGTTAGGTAAAATAATCCAAATAAAGGACTTAAACGTGGCTGATGCATGGTGAGCCCTTATTTGGTGTTTCTGTTCAGATTATCTATTAAAGCTAAGTAAAATCTACAGTACCACCAGAAATGGAATAGTTTGCTTACAGTCATTTGCTTGTCTGTTTTATTCAGATTCAGTCATACTATAAGAATTCAGCATCCTTTTTTAAAATAAAAATGTACAATGATGACCATTAGGCATTTTCACCCACATCGACCCATTTTACTATAGTTTTTAGATGGTATTAATGTACCTCTTCTCTATAATGCATAACATACTATACAGAATTGAAGCTGCATGAAGTAAAAGTTTAAAGAAGGACTGCAACTAGACTGCCTTGGGTTTTCATTTTTGCTGTTTACTAGCCCTGTGACCTGGGCACTTAGTCTGTGTAAGCCTCACTTTCTTTTATACAGAATGGAGATAGTAGTAATACTTATATAATGAGTTTTTGAGATTAAATGAGATTACATAGATAATGTGCTTAAAAAAGTGTCTAGGGGTCTTAAACATAATAAGCTTTCAACAAATGATTGCAATTCTAATTCTATATTTGTGCATAGATATGTGTGTATAATATATAAAATGTAACACAGTATATAAGCATATATATTACATAATATAAACAAATGCTGCACATAATATAAATATATCATGTATGTATATAAATATATGTATATCTCAAAAGAAACTTGCAGGGCCTCAAGGTCTTTTATACATTGCTGTTGATTATATAACCTACATATGTGAACACATCTATAAGCAGATTTACCTGTGAGCAATAGATTCATGTGTTGTGGGATGCACATGAGTGGGCTTATATGGCATCTGTGATGCTCATGAAATTGTACATGATTTTGAAAATGCATGTTTATCTGGGGAAGATCTGTTTTCCTTCATCATTCTGCAACCTTACAAAGTTCACATGTGTTGGGATACATAAGATTCTTGTAGAGGAACGTGAGACTATTAGAGAAAACTGAGAATCTGGCCAACAGTGACTTACAGAATAAAGTCATCTTGTTATTTGATGTAACAGAGTCAGAGGTGGGTGTTCCTGATCAGTGTAGTACTTGAAAGATGTTATCAGAGGCTCAGGTTCTTTGTTGCAGCTCTGTGTCATCCTTGGATTAATTGCTTCATGGTCCCAGGATAGCTGCCATAGATCCAAGTATCACACCTTTATAAAATTCCATTGACAACAGAACAAAGCTAGAGCAGCCAGGATTGTAAGATGGAGCCTTATTTATCTTCTTATCTTAAATAGAGGAGAAAAAAATCTTCCCTTCAAGAAAATTTCACAAAGCAAGACAACCACCCACCCCCTGCTTAGTTTTTATTTGCCAGAACTGGATTATATCGCCACTTCCAGCCAGAAGGAAGGCCAAGAAAGCAAATGTCTGTTTTTATTTTTTATTTATTTTTTAGCATCTCTAAGGGAGGTTGGGCAAGCAGAAGAAGGAGCATAAGTTAAAAAGCTTTCTATACATTACTGCACTAATGAAAATATGAGAGCTTATGTGCTATTAGAGAAGGAAGTCACACAAAGTACCTGAATTTGGGGGATGGGAAGGCTTTTTTTTTTTTTTTTTCGGTGAGAAACAGACATCCAGAGAAAGGATCAGAAAAGTGAAGGAGGGTATCAAGGACTTTCACAATGCCTTACCCTGAACAGCATCATCCATCAGTGACTAATGCAGAGGAAGTGCCTGGATTCCAAATATGTGAGGAGAAAAACTGTCACGGAAGAGGCAGCCAATTGCTCTTGTTTGCAGCTGCTGACTTTGACCCAAATCTGCCCTCCCCCAATCCTCAGCTGCTGGGTACCAATGCATCCTTTTGGGAGCCGAACCATGTGCTCTGCCAAGATGAAGATGCCCATCTCAGTATCTCCCTGCAATCTTCAAACAAGCTGTTCCCCAGGAAAGGGAGCAGCACACACAGTAGTAACAGGTCTAGTAATTAGCAGCAGCCCTGGGGCCTTGCAACACTTCTTAAAAGACAAGGTGGTTCAATAAGATCTGTCATGACCCCTGAGAGCTTCCCAGATGGAGAGACAGGTGGGAACCTCCAATGCTAATGACACGGGGGCCTTTAACCCATAGTTGTTAGAGGGTATTAGTCAGGAGATATGGGATAAACGCAGAACAGGTGGACAGAGGCTGCATGTCTATTGTTGGTGGGAGAGCTCATTTTTCTACATGATCATGGCATACTGCTACCCTATAGGATAGAATAGTGATGGTGTAATCACGTCAAATAAATGTGCAAAATGGGAAAATATGATAAAACAAGTCCAACTCTTGACCTGTCTCTTCTATTCTCAATCCAAAGCTTGGGAATTGAACATTCATTTTATTTTTAAAAATGAATCAGTACATAAAAGGTTGAATGTTTAATAACACATTAATCATACGAGTTAAAGGGCCCCATAATTATTTTCTCTAATGGAGAATGGAGAAGTACAATAAGATCAGTGAAAAATCTATATCTTTATCTCCCCTGGAAATTAGAGCGCCTCATAGAGGAAGTAACTCTTGAATAGGAATTTACCAGGCTCTTGGAGATAAACAGGTGGTGGAGGTGTCAGAGATTCTAGGTAGGATCTTTCAGGTGGAAGAACAGACCTAAAGGGCTTGAAGTTTTCAAAAGCAATGAACATCTGGCATTTTGCTTACTTAGCACTTATTTCCCCTTGTTGAGAAACAAAAACAAAAACCAGTCTATTTTCTTCCAGAGATACCTCTTTACCACCTGAGTTGAATGATAGGATTGGAGCTACCATTTAGCTCCACCCCCTTAGACATAATCGATTGGTTGGAGAGTATGCAAATGACTGCCTGGACCAATCACAGCCTTCCCTGGGATTTTTTTTTTTTGAGCTAAGATAGGAGAGAGATTGCAGTCAGCATCTCCCCAGTGACAATGTGAGAATATGCTGTAAGATTTGTTGATGGTTCTGATCCTACAATTTCAAAATACTCTTGATCGTAGGAGATGGAAATCCAGTTTAATGAGTATAGATCAAAGTGGCATTGATTCCAAAACTTTTGGAAACATAGTTTCTCTGTCTCATTTCTGCCTGTATCTCCACAAAAGCAAACTATGTACTTCCAAATGGTGGAAATTGGGATTAACAATGACTTCCATATCTAACTTCTCATTGGGGTTGTCGAAGAGTGAAAGATAGAGGAAAAAAATGTTTAATAAAAAAAAATATTTGTAGAAGGTTAGAGCAGTGTTTCACAAATATGGATGGACATGAAGTTTACCTAGGGATTTTCCAAACATGTATATTTTTGACTTAGTAGATCAGAATGGTTTCTGAGATTTCATTTCCAATAAGCTCCAAAGTTATTTTGATAACCCTAGCTCAAAGATGACACTGATGACCCTAACTGAAAGAAAACACTTTGAGTAACAAAGTATTCAAAGATAATGCTTAAGATTAAGGAAATACAAGAAGATGTTACATTATAAGGTGATATGGAAGTGGGGTAGAAGTGAGTTGTCATTTCCAGTAGGATGTAATCATGATAGGTCTATGGAGATAACATTTGAATTAAAAGAAGCAATTCTATTTACTCAAAAAATACATACTTTCTGTTTTAAGAACACATATTTGTCAACTATTACTGTATAACAAATTACTAAAAAACAGAGTGTTTCCATCAGTATTCTCACCTCTCTGACCCAACCACATGACACACAGAAAATTTAGAGAAATAAATATTTATTTGCTTATAGTTCTGAAGATTTCTGTGTGTGTGTGTGTGTGTGTGTGTGTGTGTGTGTGTGTGTGTTTGTGCATCCTTTTTCACCAGCTGTCAACCAGGAGCCAGGGTTCCAGGTCCTTAAGGCATGATGGCAGCAAGCAAAGAGGAGAAAAAGAGCATGTTATCAGCTCATGGTGGAAGAGGAGAGAGAAAAACAGGAAATTACAGCAGTTTGCTCAGAAAACACTTTCCCTGGCCATATCCCCAGGGTTAGCTCCTCAGCAACCAAGTCCTGCCTTCAACATGTCCGCCTGGTCTACCACATGAAGTCTGGGGAACATTCTAAATCCAAACCATAATACGTGGCATCTCAAAACAACAAACCTTTATTGTCCCACAGTCTCCAAGGGTGGGCCAACTAACTGGGTCCTCCTGGTCCAGATTCTCATGGGGTTCCAATCTCCAGGCTCGCCTGGGCAGAATATGTTTCCAATCTCAGTCTCCTGGCACTTGGCAGTCCCCGTATCCTCACAGGCTTCAGTTCTTCCAGGCTATTGGCTGGAGGCCTCTCTCAGTTCCTTGTCATGTAGGTTGCCCAATAGTGCAGCTCAGGAGTATGGCTGCTGGTTTCCATCAGAGCAAGCAAAGGAGAGAACAAGAGATGATGAATAGAAAGGAAGTTGGTCTTCCTATAGCCCAATTTATTAAGTGACATCCTATCACTCTTACTACATTTTGTTTATTAGAAATGAGCCACTGGGTCCATCCTGTGCTAAAGGGAGAGGAGATTACCAAAGGCTTAAATACCACTAGGTGGGGGTCATTGCAGGCCAATTTAGACCCTGCCTACCAAAAGAGTATATTACCTGGATATCTTATGCCTTATGTAGGTTGCTATTGCTGTCAGTTTGTTTGGCAAAGAGTATCACGGGAATTTTTGTCTCTGGACAGAAACCAGGATTGGCCCAAATGGTTCTGACTGAGCTGGAGTTGGCTTTAGCCAATCTTCAGCTTTTATGGTGGGTCCAAGCTGGTTTTCTTTTTTGTGAGACACTGGGACTGAGGCTCGGAGGCCACCTGAGAGCTGGTGGGCAGCCGAGCTCTGACTGACCCTCTGGCCATTTGAATGCTGCCAATAAAATTGCCCGAGGAGGCTGCCAAGCAGACAGCTGCTGCTGCTGGAGAAACACCTTCTGTAGCCTGGCATTGGTCTGGTAATTGCTCTCCAAGAGAAAATAAACTCTTCACGTGAGGGGAAGGTGGATGGTGCCTGATTGTCAAGTGTAGAGATGATTTAGAACAAGTGCTGCAAATAAAATGCAGGAGATTTAATTTTAAAAGTAGAAGACATTTGTATAGATCTAAGGTTTGTCTCTTTTGAAATCCACTGACTCAGGAAATGCTTTTTGTTTTCTAGGCATCAAATAATACAGAATAAATTGAGTTATGTGCAAAGTGCCTTACCTGTCCCCTTCTCTTATTTCTTTGCAAGTCATATTTCTTCTGCAACAGTCAGAGCCACTATTTTCTTCTGTCTTATGGATTCATGATGTAGAAACAACACAGGCTTAGGACTGGACAATAGGCTCCATCAGTGGCAAAGAGAGGATTCAAGCTTTTCTACAGTTTCTTTTGATTTTTAAATAGGGCTAGTAATACTTCTCTCATGATGTTGTTTTAAAGATTAAGGACAATCAGGAAATATTCCTTGCTGTATAGTAGATATTTAATAAGCAGTGTCTTACTAACTTCTGTGTGTACAATTATAATGATGGGGGAGGTGCCTTTAAGTCCTCCAACAAAGACAGGAAAACTAAAGGCCAGGAGGTTTAAGCATTTCTAAAGATCACCTAGTGGTTAAGCTTTCCACTCACCCACCCATATAGCCATCTAGCTAATATTTTTTCCATCCACTCATCCAGAAAATATCTGTTGGAGTGTGTTCTTTAACATGCTGTTCTCACAGTTGTGGCTACAGGGATGAACAAGTGGGGTAAGAGAGACACATTGAACAAACTCAAGGCCTTCAGATAGATACAACAAACAAACACATTATAATATACTTTAGGTAAAATATATACTGTAAAATAGAGATTGAAATGATAGCAAGTAACAATTAGGAGGAATACAGGATGGCTACTTTAGGTTGGGTCGCTTACAGCCATCATTTTCCTGGGCCCATCACACATGAAACTCTGTGTGATGGGCTCCAGAAGTCACAAAGATCTGATTATAATGCTCTTTCTTCCTTCCTTGTGCTTAGAATTGAACCCAGGGTTGTTTTTCCCCAGCCCTATTTTTTTATTTGGAAACAGGACCTCACTAAGTTGCTGTGGCTGGCCTTAAACCTGGGATCTTCCTGTCTTGGACTCCCAAGGCCTGGGATGCAGGCTTGGACCACCACACCCAGCTACTACCTGTATTTTCTTGAGTAAGAACCTCACTGTGTGTCTGAAGGTTCTTTTCTGTGGCATGCAGGTGTAACTCTAAAGTCCATGTGGTTCTGTGGAATAAAAGAGTTTATAGCATTTTGAATTTATCTCAGAGCCAATGAAATGGAAGGAGCAGTGTTATGGGAATGGAGAAGTTAGATCATTATTGTGCCTCTTTTTCTTTTTTACAATTGTGTAGATGGAGCCTCACAAAAGTTTTCTCCTGACTAGTGACTGGTGAAGCCAGTCATGAAAACCTGAGCTTTCTGGGCAGAATTACTTAAGGGCAAGGACCCTTCCATGTTTCCTGTCCCCAGACCCTGGCTCTGATCTCTCCCTCCTCTGCTGCTTTCTCCCTCTCCCCAGTTGTTTGGAAATTCCTGTCTTATCTCTGCCTCAGGATTTTGGGGCTTGCTGTTCCTTCTGCCTGAAGTGCTCTCCCCAGCCAGCCCCATATCTGCTTACCATGCACTTTCACCGTCTGAGATATTTTATACCAACGTCGTCTTACTGCCGCCTTCCTTTACTACTCATTTGAAAAGTGTACCCCTCCTGAGCACTTCTCATACCCCTCTCCATACCAACAGCTGGCATATTGTACACTTGATTTGTTTACCATCCACCTTCCTCCTCCAAGACAGAAGCTGTATCTCAGAACTGAACACTGCATGGCATTATAGTCAGTATATGAAGCTATGTGTTGATGGAATGAGGCAAAAAATGTGTCATTCCATTGAAGCAGAGGGGTCTGTGCAGGATTGTCCCTTCCCTTGATACTGTTTATAGCAGAGAACTGTGTCTCCTCATGTGACCATGCCCTGCCCAACTCCTCTGCTAATCATGCAGCCACTAATTGTGATTTCAGCTGTGAACTTTGTCCTTCCTTCTTTGTGGGCGACTGTGGGCTCCTACAAGCTCCAGGACAGCTGTCTTTCCAGGCTTTTTGCTCTGCAGCATGGCTAATACGGGTAATGCAATATTTAATTTAATCTAATTATTTTAGAGTAGAGCTCTTCATTAGAAATTAATTTTCTCAGGTTATTGGGTTTTGTTTGCTTTTTCATGCTGAGGTATTTCCCCTGTGTCACAGTGTCTGAGCTCTTTCTCACCTGAGCCTTAAGTTCTAGGGAAATGTTTTCTAGAATGCCAGTCTGTGCAGATGAGTTGGGGAAATCATGTTCTAAACAGAGGGCTCCTTCTACAGTGTGGGAAGAAAGTCTTAGTGACTTTTAATTATTTTGAATGCTTCTTTTTGAAATATAAAAAATCTTGTTCTTGGAGCAGGAATTCTATTAAGGTGAAAGAAATTAGATATTAATAATATGAAATAATAAGGAAATGCTTTCTGTGATGGGTGTTATAAGTGATGTGCTCAGTGGACCCTGGTGGTGACACAGATGGACTGGGAATCAGGTGAACTGATTGTTCTGTGCAATTTACTATTGGGTGACTTGGGTGAGCTATTAAGTCTCTGTAAGACACATTTCCTTCTCTATAAAGTGAAGACTCTAGGCCATGTTCTAGATGAGACCGAAGATCCTTTCCAGCTTTAAGCCCCAGACTGGAAGTCTGAAGACTTTCATCTTAACTTGGTGACACTCACATGAATGCTGGATCTATGGGTACATCACCCTTATCCCCAGAGCCTCTGTTGTCCAGTCTTTAAAATGAGGATCAAGATTCCTACTTTGGGTTTTCTGAGGAGCAGGGAAGGAATCATCTTTGACACACAGATGTGAAAGTACTTTTTTAGCCCTAGGGTCCTATGACTATTAGAAGCAACTTCTTAATTTATTGTGATTTTATGACAATGTGCCACCTAAATGGTGGGATAAAAGTTAAGAGATGAAATGGCATTGCACATCATCCTGACAATTTTTAAATTGTGCTTTTAAAATGTATTTGGTTTATGTCTCCCTTTTGAATTTTCTTTTAAATCTCCACTTTACATTTTATGTTCTTGACTTGAGCTTGGGGAAAGAGTTCATAGCTTTCATGAAATTTTTCAAAGGAGTATTTGATATCACTGCTTTTTCAACCCTGTGATTTTTCTCTGGGTGTTTCCCCCTGGAATTCCTGAGGGGAGGAGAGCTTTTCATGCTTCTTCTGATCATATATCCTCTCCTGCTTGGATGGACATGAACTGGTAAAACCTAGGGATTTGCAAATGCCAAGTGAATTTGTAGGACTAGCTAGCTGCTCTCTAGAAAATGCCAGTTAATGGGCATGTAACAAGACTGGTTCACTTTTTAGGGTTAACCTAGTTAAAAATCCGAAGTAATTAATTTACTAGTTTGGCTCCTGAAAGTCCATAGTATTCATTCTTCTATATTTATCTTTATCTTTTTAATGCCTAAAATGTACTTCTAAAATGTATTTCTAAATGTAAATTTTAATGACCAAAGGTTGAAGTCCCCTCCAGGGAGGAGAAAGGCATCATTATTCAGGTCAGTGGCCCCTGCAGGCCTTGGCCCAGGTAGCTGGGCAAAGGTGCAGAAGCTTATCACACAGGGAAGGAGGCATGGTCTAGATTCTGCAGGTGAGGAAGGCTGGGTGACCTCCCCAGCTGGGGCTTAGTGAGGAGGGCTGTGGACAACTCAGCTAGTGCCAAGAGACCCTTATCCTCTCAGTGCCATTCAGGATGGCAGCTCTGTACCCCTTCTTAGCCCCTACCATGATTTTAACCCTAGATTTGATAATCTAATTAAGGAAGCATAATACAAACCCAAAAGTCAAGTGCCATTTGCAAAGTACACAAAAAGGTCTCAGAGTCCAGAAGACATGAATTCCAGTTCTGTTTTCAACACTTGGTAAGTAATCTTTGGTTCCTCTCTTTTTCTACTATAGTAGAATAAGATAACAGAATCTCCTGAGTTGTCATAAAGGTGAAATGAGAATGCAAACGGGAAGGTAGTTGGCAAGTCATGATAGTCCAGTGAGTGCACAGACAGAGGGAGACCTGGGGGACCCTCCTAAGAAAACTGAACCTCCTTCCTGTCACTGCTGCTGGGTTCTGACAAGACTTGCCGTCTTCCCAGAAAACGAAAATGGAAGGTGAGTGTGGAAGGGGCAGTGTGTTGTTTGGGCCTCAGGCCTCAGCCTCCATTGGAGCTCTCACTAGCTCACCTTTGCAGCCCTGCAGAGAACACGAGATGAGTTAATGATAAAATGCCAGCAAGGCACTTGGGGGCTTTTAGAAATACTTACCAGGCGATGTCATCACACCTACTATCAAATAGACAGGGCTGCCATGGTCGTACTATTAATCATTTTATTGCTTTTATTATTAGCAATCAAGACTTTGCCCAAAGAGTCAATTTTGAAGAATATAGTTGGATGTGCTTAGGGAAATGAGCAAACTATTTCTTTTAAAAGTTTGCATAGAGAAGGCTACCCAAGAATGTTCATACTTGGCAGGCAGAAATTAATCTAAACTGTTTTCCGAATTTACCAAGTGCTTGCCTGAATAGACAAAGAGCCTGGGGGGATTTCTTGTGGGAGTGATGAGTTGTGAATCCAATATGAGATGTGTGTAAAAAAAAAAATGGTCTGTTTTAAAAGAGAAAAGAAATTTCTGAGTGTTTAGAAAAACAGGTTATTTTTAAAGTGAAGAAAAATAGGATTGTGGAGACTTGAAAGATTTTGTGATTTTATTCATCCAGCTAATATACATGTGGAGCTTTCTTGCATCTTATTAGCATAGGGAAGAAGCAAGATGCAGAAGTAGACCATCTGTGCCCTTGGGTGGCCTTCGGGCACATCAAGGGACAAGATACAGATAGATTTAAAAAATGTGGCAGTGTATACAGCATAGGATGGTTTTATGGAAACATTAGATAGAGGCAGATACACATGGGTTCTAGGTCCAGATCTGAAAAATGGGACCTGGGGCAATATTTCATTGATTCTGTGCCTCAGTCCCTGCCGCTCCAAAATGGGGCTAATAATATCTGCCTTCCCAGGTCAGCAAAGATTTGATGACATGAGAGGTGTGCAGTACTGAGACCAGATCTTGACACCTAGTAGGTTCTTATAAATGTCATTCTGTTTTCCTTTTGCCATTTCTCCCTTATTTTTATGCTCTTCCCCAAGGAAACGTGTACTCTTGTAGAAGTTTGAAGAATGAGTTGTGATAGGAAATTCTTCATGGAGGATGATCTTAACTTGAATCTTTGAGCTGCTCTCTGAGACTGCTTGGCCTTTCAGGGACACCGAGCCTTGTAGACTGTGTCTAACCATTAGTCTGTCTGTCTTTGTGCCTCCTTGGCTGATTATTGGAATTGGCCTATGTTGAGTCCCAGCAAGAGGACAGAAGATTAAAATCAGTATACTTTTGATCTCCCTTTCCACTTTCTCCCTGCTGGGTCACCTTGGGCCTGCTGCTGGAGGTAGATGGTCCTTTTAAAACAGCTCTCTGCAGGGTGCTCTCCTAGCCTGGCAGCACTCCCTCCTTTCATCCCTGCAGGTCTGGGGAAGGTTGCAGTTTTGCTATTCTGTCCCAGGGATATTGCACTGTCTTTTGGGGTTTCCCTTCAACACAACCCACCCTGTGTAAGTATTCCCTTTATTAAGTCTTCTGGAATAATCATAATATGCATTTCTTATCTGTTTCCCAGTGGGATCTCAAAGGGTGAGCTGAGTTTGAATAGGTGAGGAGGTTTGGCATTGGATGGCCAAGTGTGTACTGGGTCTATGATCAACCTAGTGTCTGTAACATGTATTTCATGTGCCAATGGAGCACTGAGTTGTGAGTCTGGGGAGATGTCATGGATTGGAGACTCAAGGTCAGGCAAGTTAATGTATTGCATTTCATATCATATCAGAAATAAGTTTTTGGTAATTGTTTTCTGATTCATTTTGACAAGTGTGCATTGAACAACCAATAGGTGTATGGTACCGGAAATAAATATTGGAAATCTCTCCCTTTTCATTCCAAAGAATTATATGCAAATGAAATAGAGGGAAGAGAAGGCAAACAATATATAATGGATCCCTCCTCTAGAACTAGGCAATTTGCATATATTACCTTATTTATTTTACTCAACAACCATTATTGGTAAGGCACCAATTTCCCAGCTTTCCAGAGGTAGAAATTGAGGCTCAAAGACTATAAGAAACTTGCTAAAGGTCAGACATCTGGGACTGGGTAGCACTATGGTTTGAAATTGCAAGGCAAGTCTGAGAATGTTTTCTCTTTGATAATCACAAGACATGGATAGTGGTGTGTTTAAG
This sequence comes from Graphiurus murinus, assembly GCA_004027655.1. NCBI lineage: Eukaryota > Metazoa > Chordata > Mammalia > Rodentia > Gliridae > Graphiurus > Graphiurus murinus. Next base: position 103,640 of record PVLC010000107.1, on the reverse strand, counting down.
GATTCAAGTGACAGGTATAGGCAAATATGCTAGAGTATAAGCTTTAGGGACTTTGTGGATTTGTTGCAGGCCCACTCCTGGCTCCGACAGTGAGGAGGGTGTGACATTCTAGGGCCCTTCACTGCAGTAAGGAAGGAAGGGAGGAACTATTCTGAAGTCCAAGAACAGCCCTGCAGCCTAGCATCACAGAGTTAGCAATATGATTTCCTAATAGGAAGCATCCTTTACACCTCTTGGGGGCTAGGTTATCATGTTCTCATTGCATAGAACTTTACTCTGATTTTGAATATCATCAGTTTCTAGTAAAAACAATCTCTCTCATATATTTTCTCTACCTAGTGGCTCTGCTGGTCTTCACTTCTGCTGACTCATGAGCTCTGCTAGGTCCTTTCTGGCTGCTTGCTGACTCCTCCCTGTGCCTCTTTTTATTTCTTGTCCCATTACCAGTGGACAGCGTCTGTATCAATGAGTCCAATCCTAGGCAGAGAGAATATGCTTATCTTCTCATATATCTTTCTGCTAGACTGAGTTGTGGCTGCAGGCCAGCCAGAAAATTGTCCTTAGAACTCTAACCTGGGTGCAGTGAGTTGGGACATGACTGGGGTGCAGGGAAATGAAGGGGAGTGTTAGTAACATATACAACTCGTTTTCCTGTCACATAATATATTGACAGTTCTGGGAATTAGGGAATACACACCAGTGGAGGTCATTATTCTGTCTACCACTTTCTGGGCTCCTGGACCCAAAAGTTCATATTTGTGCTATACACATAAAATACATTCATCCTATCCATTCTTAGGTCTCTATGATCTCATCAGTCCAAAATCTCATATCTCATCTAAACCATATGAGTTTAAAAGTCCAAGTTTTCATTATCTAAATCATCTACATCATGTTTCAGGGATTAAGGCATGAACTTTTGGGGAGATAGTTTTCTGCCTACCACCAACACTTACTACTATGTGATACACATTTTATATAGATGATATCATCTAATTCAATAGCTGAATGTAATGTATATTGTGAATGCTTGTAGTTTACATGAACACGAGGCTCAAGCAAGTTAAGTAGCCTACCCAACCCCACCTGACAAGTGAGTGGGGTCATGCTGGCCCTGAGGCTTATGTGAGCTCTCTAATCATTATTCCCCTGTTTCCCAAACACTGTTACATTATAGGATCGTCCTGATGCTCAGGTTGCATCTCAGGCCTGTTAAATGAGATGCCCCCAGGTGTGAGTGGCCACTCCCCATGTGATTCAAAATGCAGCAACATCTGGGAGCTGCTGTATAAGCTGTCTTCCTCAGAAACAGGTGTGGTGTTCAAGAGGATGTGTGTAGGCTGGTGGTCAGGGAAGGCTTGTTTTGGAGGGGGGGTGAAGGGGAGACTGGTTAGATTTCCCTGGGGAAACAGGAGGAGGCTTTTCACAGAGGGAAAAGCATGTTGCTGTTTTGCTCAGGATTTGCCAAGCGAGATTGAATTTTTCTGTTTTTATGAGATGGTTCAAATACGTACATTCACAAATCGGGAAACAACAACAAGAAAGACATCCTTTGTCAGAGCATCCATTCTCATTTAGGACTTCAGGAAAACATGGCCCCATGGTTGTCGTTGTTGAGTGTGCTTTTTGTTGGGGACATAATTATGGAAATTGGGTTGCTTCCCGTCAAGTGCTGATTCTTTTGTAGAGAAAATTTGAGCCCTCCATGTATCCCACTTTACGTAATTGAGATTGGACGAGCAAATCATTAGCGAAGCAAAGGAAGATGATGGCTTTTTTTTTTTAAAGGAAGATGGTAAAAATTTGATGTCCCTGATGAGAGCGAAAAAAATGAGGATGTCAGTAATGAGAGCTAGTGTGCCACCATCCTTCAATTCTGTGTGGGGAGAAGGTGGCATCTATTGTCAGCGACCTCGAGTGGGGCAGACAGGAAGGGTTCTTGGAGCAGGAGTAGATTGATGGCCATTGTGATCTGGACAGCTCCTGGATGTGGACAGTGTTGGGATGAATTCCTACCTGGAGACAACCCGGAAGCCAGGCAGCTCGGGGACGTCGATTGCACCTACTTACATGTGTTGGCTCCCCTGTTCTCTTGCCCATTGCCAACTTTGAAGATAATGAAATAAATGCAGTTCATAAAAGGTAGAGTAAATAATGGTTGTATGTATTTTAAGTAAATCAGCAAGAGAAGCTGCCAAACCATACATTATTTAAAATCCTCATCCCAGGGAAAACCTTAGTTAATTCTTTCTTTCTGCAAGACCCTAAGGAACAGCAGTAGTTTGGTGTTACACACACTGTGGAGGAACCAAGTATGATAGTAAAGGGCCCAGGTTCAGTCATGAAACACAGATACACATGTTCCACTCTGCCTCCTTGTCTGGCTAGTGGGACACAGGGTGGCATTGTGGCTAAAAAGCCCACAAAGGAAGTTCCCTTTAATGATCAGTGTGATGGGGAACAGATGCAATGGTCAGCTGAGGCCAGGCCCTGCCCTGGATGGGTGCAGCAGCAGTAGGCCTTGCTTGTCCCTCTGTACCTCCAGCACCTCCAGCATCATCATTTCACAAAGTGCTGCTGAGGAAAGGAATGTTGAACTGACTTGATTTGATTGACAGAAGCTGTGATTAATGACTATGTTTTGAAGGAGATGGGGACATTTGTTTTTGACTTTTTTCCTGACGAGTCATTCATCTAGACCCTCTCTGGCACAGAAAATTGAAGAGCATAAGCCTTTACACTGAGTAGCTCTGACAATGCAGAATGTCCCAGATGGCCTTCCTGTCCAAGCACTAATGGCTTGCAGCCCTGTCACTCCTGGGCTAATACCATCTTTAGGGGACCTGAACTGTACCCATTACCCCCCTGTTACATACTGGCCAGCAGGCACCCTGCATGGGCAAATAATTCTTGAAGTCTACACTACTGTATGAATTTTTATTTGAGTTTACATACCTCTATGACTTAGTACATTTTCTGTTGTGGTAACTGAATGTCTGAGACCAGGTAATTTATGAAGATAGAGGTTTATTTTGTTTCATGATTCTGAAGGCTGGGAAATCCAAGATCATGGCATGCATATCTTCTCAGCTTCTGATGAGGGTCTTGTGTTGTGTGATGACATCATAGAAATGTAGAAGGGCAAGTGGCCATGTGTGGAAATGACAGAACATGAAGGGTGGCTTTGCTTTATAATGACCCATTCTCCCTGCAAGAAACCTCATCCTACCAGAAAAGAACTCACAAGAATCATCCCAGGGACCTCTCAAAATAAACACCTCCTAGACATACCATCACTTCTCAACTCTGTTACACTGGGGACTGTATTTCAACATGACCTTTGGTGGGATAACCATTTCCAAGCCATGGCAAGGGACTGTAGCTAGTCTGCATATTAAAGTTATAAATTATTCCTGGTTTTAGTTTAAAAAAATAGTAGTGGATGTTGCACAGTTTCCTCACCTCAGTGGCCTTTCTGGAGCTGTTCCTGGGCCATTTGCCATTGGGTTTTCAGACTCTGGGACCTGTGGAATCCCTTTGAAGCTTCAGGCAGGAAGGGCCTGAAGGCCCACCAGGCTGGCCTCTGTCTCCTCCAGACCTACCTCTTGTTATTCTCTATCTAGGATGAACTGTTTGAGTTCCCAAGATTGGTTATGTCTGTCTCTGTCTCTTTGTCTCTCTCTCCTCCACAGTTTTGCTTCTCAATGTGACTGACATTTACTAGTCTTTCAGAACTCAATCTTCCTTCTGTCCCAGTTATTAACACCAGCTCATTCCACTCCACTCCCCAGCATTTGGCCCCAAGTTGAGGTAGGTCGCTATCTTCTGTATTCCTGAAGAATCCTGTGATTTATCTTATGACAACTTTTATCACATCATGCAAAGACTGTCCCTGCTCAACAACCATTTGAGCTCCTCGAGGTTGGGGGCATATCATATTCATCTTTTTCTGAGCATCTTCACAATGCACTGCCAGGTAATAGACATTTCACGACTACTTGTTCAGTTTATTAGCTTCCTCATTTAAATATTTGCTGCCTGCCTACATACCATGCCAGGACCTTTGCAAGTGGTTGGTGGGATTTGAAGGTGGACAGATGGGTACTTTCCTGCTCAGGGGGGGATAAGTTAAGGCCTAGCTAAGGATATAAACACATAGCTGCATTAAAGAATAGGGCATCAAGCCGGGCGTGGTGGCACATGCTTGTAATCCCAGCATTCGGGAGGCTGAGACTGGAGGATCCGGGTTTGCGGCCAGCCTCAGCTACCTAGTGAGGCACTCTGCAACTTAGTGAAACTTGGTTTCAAAATAAAGAATAAAAAATAGGGCTAGGGGTATAGCTCGGAGGTAGAATACCCCTGAGTTCAATCCCCAGTGCCGCAAAAAAAAAAAAAAAAGAATAGGGAATCAGAGTGAGAGAAGGGGAGCGTGAACTGAGCGTGGGGTGAGCTGCTGTGACATTTTACAACTTGTTTTAGCCTCTGATAAATCCAATGAGACAGAAAGGATTCTCGTTTTGCAGAAGAAGAAATTGAGGTACACAGTGGTTAAATAACTAAAGTGCATAAAGTTCCTAAGCATCCAATGGTAGAGTGAGGCAGGATTCTAACCCACTCCCCTTATACTGCCACATTTTTAAGATTCTGCCACCTATTTATAGTTTTAAAAAATCAGAGGTGAGGATTTTAGAAGGTTGTCTGAAACTAAGGCCCCAAGTGTTGAGAACTCTCATGGAATTATTTTATGTTAGGTTTATACATTTTTTTGGTATTCTAAGAGTTTGTGTAATGAATTTTCATGGTGCTATAAATAATGAAACTATGTGATCCATTAGTTAAATGAAATGTTCCTAAGTACGCCATGTTGTTGTCACATAAATTCCTTTAATAGTGCTAAAACATGGTTCTGACTTTTGTTAGCTTTGAATTGGATTGAATATCACTGCCTTACTGGAGGTTGACTGGCATCTGAATAAAAGCACCCGCTCTCGGAGACATAGGATTTTATTTTTCAAAAAATGCTTTCAGATAACTTTTATTGATCCAAATTTCAATTTGAGATTACCTCATTATTATCCCATTTTGCAGATACATTGTTTAAGTATTTTTAATTCTAGATTTTGTCCTAGAAAAGCCAGGCTGGAGATGGAGCTCAGTAGTAGAGCACTTGCCGTGTGTGTGTGTGTCTCTGAGTTCAATCCCCAGCACCATATACACACCAAAAGGAAAATATATCTTGTTTATAAACAATTTTAAACAGATTTGAGATACATTGTTTTTCCCTATTTGAAGTTGTTCCTAGCATTGTGCTCCCAGTGTTTTATGCTCTCAGCATATGTTAAGGGACATTGAACATTCCCGGTTAGAGTTTTGCAGAGACATTGCTTAAGTTAACATCCAGGTTATATATAGGATTGATTTCATAAAGGCCCAAAGGTACTTTCCATTCTCCACTTCCGTTCCAAAGTTGGGGTAGAGGGAGAGTTTGTCTGAGCATAGACTTGGTGAAACCTCTAACTGATCATTCCCCCTCTTTGTTTTGGCCTCTAGGAAGCTCCCGGCCCAAGTGTATGGACTTCTTGGTGCTTTATCCTTCTATCTTTGCTTCCAATTACTCATTCCCTTTTACTCTCATTTCCTCCTTTATTTATTTCATCCTGTTACAATGACTGGATTTCTATAAGGATTTTCTATAAGCTACCTGAGATTCTGTATTTTTTCCATAGTGTGGGATAAACATAACCAGCATTGCAATATAGTAAAGATGAGTTCATAAGCCAAGCTTAGCTGTCACCCATCTTCATGAGGTGTGGTTATGGGGAGAAGGCCTTAATTGGGTCTACACTGAGGTTGAATAAGTTTTGTGGCTTTTGGAATTTTAAAGCCATGAATTTACTCAATCTGTGTATTATTTTTCTCGAATTTGATAAAAGTGATGACTGTACATTTACTACAAGAATAGTGGCCCTATGTTATTAGATAAAGATCCATCATCTATGAACATCATCCTGCCCACAGTTCCTAATGCACATGCACCTCTCACAACCATAGCAGCTTCTAGGAAGTGCTACCATTGCAGCAAACTTCAGTATTTCCTATTTTCTTGTCCTTGAAAAAACCAAATGTGCAGAATGGGGTGAATGTTAGGCCTTTTACAAATCGGCTAGATCAGATTAGAGATATAGCTGATATCTTCATATAGAAGATATAATAGATATCTTCTCTTATAGAACAGATATATGCTTTTATATATATTTAAAGATTTACAGGTCTGAGGAAAGTGGGGGGTTGTCTGTGAAAGTCGATTTGGCTGAGTTTTTAAAAGAGCCTACCTAGTCCATAGGCTGGGGCATGGGTAAGCACAGAGGCACAGACAAGAAGGAAGTTCAGAGCTCAGGAAGAAAAATCCCACTCCAAGCAACCCTAGCCCAGAGACTTCTGCCAAGTCAGGTGGTCTGGATAGATATAGGGGTGAAATTGGGATCTCTAATAAGATCTGACAGCCAGAACCTAATTTTATACTCAGGTAGCCTTGGGAAATAGGAAACATACCATCTAGGGAGCTGGGATGTGTCTGCACTTAGAACAAAAGTATGACAAGAATTGGCTTAGTTGAATACTTCTGTGTGCTATGGCCTAAGTTAGGCTTTTAAAATGTATATTTAGAAATAATCTCAAAATTATTGGAAAAGTGTAGGAATAACAGAATACAAAAAATACCCTGTGCCCTTTACTTAAGATTCACCTTTTGCTAACATTTTATCTCATTTGAGTATTTTATCTAAGTGAACAGACACACATATTTATGTGCATGTACATGTATTAATGTATATGATTTTTTTTCTGAATAATTTGAAAGCAAGTTTCCCGTAGCTTAACTCTTTTTTTTTTTTTTTTTTGTGGTACCGGGGATCGAACTCAGGGGTATTCTACCTCCGAGCTACACCCCCAGCCCTATTTTTTATTCTTTATTTTGAAACCGGGTCTCGCTAACTTGTGGAGTGCCTCACTAGGTAGCTGAGGCTGGCCTCGAACCCGGATCCTCCCGTCTCAGCCTCCCGAATGCTGGGATTACAAGCGTGCGCCACCATGCCTGGCTTACCTTGACTCTTTACTCCTAAATATGCTGTGTATATTTCCTAAGAACAGATAACTTCTCTTATAGAAAATATATATGCTTTTACATAGCCATATCAAACTGTATACATGTATGCCAACTATCATTAAGAACTACATAAAAGTATAAGACCATAATGAACCAATTAAAGTATTAAAAATTAAATTTAAAACTGATGTAATATTTTTGCCCAATATTTATATTTTCAATTGACCCTGCAATTTCCTCTGTAGTATTTCTTTTCTTTCCAGCACAGGATTCTGTATAGCTATTGTATTTAGCTGTTATATGTTGAGTTTCTTTTAAGCTCAGCTCTTCCCACAGCCTCTCTTTGTCTTTTATTACATTTCTGAAGAACACAGGCTTCCCTCCCTCCTGTTTTTAAATGCATAATCAGATTAGATTCCTGGCCAGAACACTACATAATGGTGCACGATGATGCCGTGTTCTTCTCGGGGTATCTTATGCTATCCATCTGTCCCTCTTTGTTGTTGTTAATTTTGATAAACCTCATTGAGGTGTTGACCAATTTCTCCATTGTGTAATTACACACTTTGCCCTTGTCAGTGGACAGATACTTTGCGACCTGCGAATAGCCTCCTTTTCATCCAAAATTTCCCCTGGATTTAGCATCTGTTGGTGATTCTTGCCTGACCAACCTTTACTGTGGCAACTACAGAATGTTGATTTTATGACTCCAACATGCCCTTGGTATTTACCAGTCAGGAGCTGCCCCGCACAAAGCAGCCTTCCCTTCTTCTTCTGACTGTTAACCACTTAGGATTCATGAACCTCTGTTGTTTCAATGATTTATTATTCATTACCAACTTTAGTTATATTGCTATTTATTATTTTCTTTCAAAATGGCTTTTGTGTCCTAATGACATTTCCCTCATCGTTTTTGTTTATTTTGGGTGCTAACTTACTTTCTAGAATAATAAGTTATTTCAGGCTTATCTTGTACCTGCCTGCATAACTTCTGAAATCTCCCCTTTCTCCAGGAAGTTCTGGATCATTTTAGAAGTGAGTAGAAATAAAAACCATACTCTCAGTAGTAGGTGTCACGTTGTAACTGGACATATTTGCTTCTAGGCCCTTTTAGTGCAATATAACTATGAAATATTTGCATGAAAACACATACATATATACATTCATATGCACATGCATTTATATTTTATAAAGCATGCATTTACCCTGAAGCCTTCAATTTCCAATCTATCCCCATAGTATTCTTTCCTGCCTTCCTCTTTCCATAATTTAATATTTCTTCTTCCATAATAAGGACCTTGGCTCTCAAGAATATCAATGCATTTACTTTTTTTACTCAATCCTGTAGTATGTCTAAAATCATTTCAGTATTTCTTTGCCCATGACATTAATAAAAGAGAGCGAGCCTACCAAAAAGTGTTAGGGATTTGTTTTTTACACTTCCCGCCCAAGACTGAATGTATACAGTCTAATTCTATGTTTAAAAGTTACTTGATTAACTTTTCTCCACCACTTCTTCCTTGAGTGTGCTTCTGAAGTTCATTTAATATATTATTGGATTACTTTGCTTCAATTTGTTTTCAGTTTTAGCCCCCCCCCTTTTTATCCCTGTTAGTATCATTTTGCCTTTTCACATATGTAGAACATTAATATACTTGCTAATGTGGAAATTATGTAAAAAGCTGTGCTCTGAGAAGTATCACTGCTAGTCAGCTTTTTGTCACTGTGACAAAATACCTGAGAACATTGACTTAAAGGAGGAAATATGTATTTTGGCTCAAGGTTTCAGTCTGTGGTTGGCTGACCCCATTGCTTTGGAGTGAAGCAGAACATCATGGAATGGAAAGCATGGCAGAGTGGAGTTTCTCACTTTATGCCAGCCAAGGAACAGCCAGAGATTGAGGAAGGGGTCAGAGGGCAAGGTATATCCCCAAGGACATGCCCCCTAGGATCCACTTCCTTCAACTAGGTCCAGGCCCCCACAGTTGCCACCATGGCAATCTACTCTACTACCAGGAGTCCATTCAAATTATGAATTCATAAACAGTTAAATCCACTGATGAGAGGAGTCCTCATGATCCAATCACTTCCCAAAGCCTTTCCTTTGAATATTGCTGCACTGGGACCAACCCGTTAACAACAAGAGCCCTTGGGGGACATTTCAGATCCAAACTGGAACAAGCTTCTTCTGCTGTCCTCCTTCTGCCACCACCCAGGCAGGGTATCACCCAGTTTTTCCCCACATAGATAAGTGCTTCACTGGTTTCTGGCTTATTTGTACTGTGTTTCTTTTGAAAAAAGATAAGCAGATTTGTCTTTTCCTTTTTTACCAAAAAGATCGCTATAGATTGAGCTTGTTTTTTCAAATGCTTAAGTTCAATTTATCTTTAAAATATCTCTTTCTTGAGGATGGTATTCCCATTTTGTTGGTGAGGAGACTGAGTCTCCTTGCCTGTATTGTTGCAAACTTTGAGCCTTGTTGATAAATGGCCTGATTTCTGTGCTTCATGATTTGAATGAAGATGAGTAAGAGAACCACGATGCAAAACATGCAGATAGTGGTGGGCAGTTTTTAGTGCATGCAGTTGCTGCTACACAAACCCCAAATCCTGGGAAGGCTACCTCCTTGTCTTATTTGAGGTCTGTACTGCTCTTATTTGGCGAGAATTTGCCTTGCCCTTGGCATATCTTGTAACCCCTACCAAGTGGGTTTTTCTTTCATTTATTTAATTGAGGTTAAAATTAACATAATATAAATTAATCATTTTGATATGGTATTCATTACAGTTAGTACAGATGGTGTTGTGGAAGCATCATCTCTGGCTACTTTCATGACCCCCAAAGCAGACCTTGTTCCTATTAAATAGATATTTACTCTTCCTACCTTACCCTAGCCCTAGCAGTCACTCATCTATCTCCATTATTTTTGATATTTCATATAAATGAAATCATGTAATATGCAATTTTTAAAAAATCTAACTTCTTTTACTTGGCTTGATGTTTTGAAGGTTCATGTTATAGCATGTATCCGTACTGCATTTATTTTAACTGCTGAATAATATTCCATTGTATTGAATGGCCACATTTTGCTTATTCATTTGTCCATTGATGGGCATCTGAGGGATGGTTTGAGTGAAGGTGAGACAAAGAGTGGCTTATGCCTTGCCCTGTGCTATGCTCCTTGCTGAACACGTGGCCCTGAATGAGTTCCTAAACTCGCTTGTGACCCAGACTCATGTGTTAAATGAAAAAAAAAAAAAAAAATCCAACTCTTGAAGTTTTTGGAAGTATTGAATCAGAAATGAATGAAAAGTTCATAGCATGGTACCTGGCAAATAGTGAGCCCTTAATACACAGTAGCAGTTTTACCATTGGATTATATGAGGACAGTGGTGGATAGGGGAATAGAAAATACAAATTTGTGTAGTAGTGTGTGTTTTAGTGTGTGTTTGTTCCATTATAGCTGCTCAAATCTTTGTGCTTTGTTTTTAGGAAATGCAGATCTGTTTTCTCTGCTTTGTGGCTCAGTGTTTTGGCCCCCACCCTTTCACTGAACATGGAATTTTACATTTTAGAAGCACTTCACTAGACAGAATGTCTGTAGTGGAATGTTACATAATTCACATTTAGATTTGAAGAGCTCATTATAAAAAACCTGACACACTTCAGGAATATTAAATTACTGAAGATTGTGTGGAGCAAAGAAACATTATTGAAGCATTTCAAAATTCCAGACGAGCCTGAATTTAACTGATAGGGTTTCACAGCTTTTACTGGGGAAAATGATTTGAGTTGTCACATGGTTTCTGGCCCTGGAGGACTTTAATCTCCTTAATTACAAAGAAATGAATTTCCTAAATAATTTGGAGTTACTTCACAGCTTTTGCCCAACCTCTTGCTTTTGGAAAATGAAAGGATATTTCAGGGTCTGTGTCATGTACGTTCTCCGTACTGCGAATACCTTATTTAAGTTTTACTCAGAATGATGTTGGTGTTTCCTTTCAATATTGTTATAGGCATATACTTCAGAAATTTACAAGTAATGATTATAGCACTTGAACACAATCATATTTTGTCAAAAACGGGGCTCTGGATATACTCACAGAATAGGGAGAGGTGCTATATTGTAGTTTTTAAAGATGAAGGGGAGAAAATAGCCCAGATTCAATCCTTTTTTATGTATTGGCTTTTAAGCATTCTTGAAATTGTAGAAAATCTATATATTTTAGCTCTTTTCTGTATTTACTAATTAGATACCTACTGTGTTCAGGACCAGCATGATGGAAAGATCATAGATTCCACAGCTCCCAGCAATTTATTCTCAGAAAGCAAACTTATCCTGTCTCTTCTGTGAAGTCCAAATGTGGACATGTGGTCACATACCAGCCATGTGACCTTGAGAAGTGATGTAGGAAGCTCTGTGCCTAATATTTATTAAATCCTTCCAAGAAGCAGGCTGGGCAGTCTTTCTCTCACCTTGAATGTGTGATCCCACTTAATTTCCATAATGGCCCCATGGATTTGGCAGTATTAGCCCCATTGTACAGACAGAAAAACAGAGGCAGGAGTGGTTAAAGAAATTCCTCAATGTCACATGGCTGGTCAGCCACCGAAGCTGTGAACTTGGGCCAAAACTCAGGTTAAAACTTAAGTAGGGAGAGATTGCACTTTAGTAGATGGATCACAAAATCTTTCTACTTGAAATTTCTCTTTGAACCGATCCTTGAGAGGTCTGTATAATATCAAGGCAGATTTGAGAAGGGTTATTCCATCGGGAGATAGCAGCACAGGGAAAAAAATGGGAAGAGGGGAAGGTGCATCACATCACCTCCCTTCTAGACTTCTGCATTTATTATTTTGGTTGCTGTGTTCAAGCCTCCTTGACTTTGCACATGCCAATTCTTCTGCCTGAAACAACCATTCATTCACTCATTCATTCTGTATATGTATACTGAGAACCTATTGTTTTTTTCCCTTACCCACTTAGCAGAAGCATTATTCTTCAAGAACATACAGAACAGGAATTTTCCTCTGTGCAGCTTTGTTAACTTTTCCAAGCAAAAGTGAATGCTCATTCCTTTGGGCCCCAGTATGCCTGGTACTTATGCCTCTTTCAGTTCTGGTCATGTACATATATTACTGTCATTTATGTGGCTCACTCCTCTGTGAGGCTGAGCTTTTTTGCAGACAGGAATCAGGGTTTGAGAATGTCCTCTGGGCCAGAAATATCTTTTGACAGGAAGGCATCAGTGTTTGTATCTAGCTCAGAGTAGGTGCTAGAAAACATATGTCATGATTAAATGATAAATATTAATAAAATTAATTATGTCCATGTACTGCCATGGCATCTCCCACGGGATGGTGTCTTTGTGGAGGAGGAGTTGGGAAGGACCTAGTGGAATGGTGCAAACAGGTGGCACAAATGTGGCAAGGGTTATCCTGTTTTATGTATGATTTCATGGACCCCATTCTGCAAAGATAGGTTTTATTTTCCCTAGTTGTCTTAGATCTCCTAGTTCAAGTACTTTTATTCAAGATTGCTGTCTCTTAAAATGATTAGCTTATTAAAACAAAAAAATCTAAATCATGTATCTGTATAAAGTAGAAATTTCTTCATATTTAAGCTTTGCCATAATTTTATTTGGCTTTTATATTAGCCCTTCCAGTTAAGCCATCTTTAATTGTCATGATTAAGAGGTTTGGGCCATTACTCTTTCTGAGCTGAAACTGACATTCAAGGTCAGCCTTTTTAAACAGTTCTCGTTCTGTGGAATGAGCTAACAACTGGCTGCACGATTTGAACATCCATTCCTCCATTTCTAGTGGCTTTCTCTTAATATTCTTTCAAAGTGAATAGCTAGTGAAATGTTTATTTTCAGCAGAATGTTCCGATACAATATTAGATAGTCACTGGGGAAGACTGTTGACAAAGGGAGTAGATTTATTTCAACTTCAGTGAGATCGAATGAGACCATGCATGTGAAGGAGTAACTGAGAGCGTAGTATCTTGTAAGTGCTTAGTAAAAACTAGCTGTGATTGAAGTGGCTGTATTACCCTAATTATCATTATTCTCCTCCTAGCAGTGTCTGAACTTAACAGTACCTAGTATTGTGCAATGCATATTTGTTAGAGAATGAATGAATGAACTGTGCAACTGCCTGCTCCTGTTCTTTTCTTTCTCTCCCCACATTAAATGCTTGTCTGCTCTTATAGCTGGGGGAAAGGCTGACATAAAAATTGGCTTGCTGGAAAGTTTCTCAGCCCCATTTGTCACCTTACCCTTGGAGCCCAATTGCATGTCAACTCCATGTCCTCTCTGATGCCTGCCACTGAGGGACAGACCGCAGGTCACTCCCCTATGATCTGCTTTAGCTGCTCAGGCTCTGATCAAGCTTGGCTGATGGATGGGTGCCCTATCGTTGGAAATGTCTCAACAGGGCTGGTTGAGAAATATGTCTTTGTGATATTTTCTGGGTGGCATCTAGTGCTTGACAATAAGGAACCTAGGAAACAGGGAGTTGGATTTTGTCCCTCTTGAAAATCAAAGTTTAGCAATCTATTTTGAGTTAGCTAGTTTAAAGAACAGTCATGCAGTTGAGCCACTCATTCCCTTTGCTACCAATGGTTTCATGAAATCCTCCAAGCAGTCTGTATGTGAAGAACATGGTCTTCTTGTTTTTGTATGTTTACTAGTTCTTTTCTCCCCTCCTCATAATTTCTGTTTGACTTCAAAAGGATGCATATTCTGAACATTCTTTGGCCTTTATTTGCAGCACTCCAGAAGAGTGAATGACATGTGCAGCTCGGGGTGTCATTTCTGAAGGGAGGAGCCTTTCTCTTGGAGAGGAGTCCTCAATGAGCCTGGCCGAGGCCCGGGATCTGTGTGAAGTGGACTAAGGATTAAGTAGGATGTCAACTGAGACAGAACTTCAAGTAGCTGTGAAAACCAGCGCCAAGAAAGACTCCAGAAAGAAAGGTAGGGCTGAATCTGCTTCCTTCTTCATAGCTACTTTTCTGTGCAGGAATGAGCTTTTTAACCTCTGGAATGAGATAAAGTATTTTTATGATGTATAAATTTTTAAAAAGTTACTTGGTTTTTTGTATTCATCTTATTTTATTGGCTCTCTATTAATCTCCAGCTAAAATCAGAAATTGTTTTACATAAAATGCAACACCCTTCTGGTTATGTCTTCTACTCATCCCTCCAGCAACATCTCTCCCTAACTCTCCTCAGCCTCTATTTATACTCCTAGCATCCTGCCTATTATAGTTCACCCTTACATAGAGCAATTCTCGGACTCCCACAGCACCGTCTACAGGAGTGCTAATGAAAGTGCAGATTGCTAAGTCCCATCCCAGAGTTTCTGATTCTGTAAATGTAGGGCAACCTGAGAGTTTGCATTTCTAGCAAGTTCTCAGGTGGTGCTGGTCCTGCCAATCCAGAGGCCATACTTTGAGAACCCCTGGACAAGTGCCAGAAGTCTTTCTCTTGCACTTTGTTTCTTCTACACTGATTCCTGCTCATTCTCCAGTTTGAGTTTAGTGGAGAAGCCTCCTGGAGAGCCTTTCCTTATTCCCAATTTAGTTGCTTTCGTTTGTTTTGCTCCAGTAGCATTGTGTTAATATCTCACTTTATTAAAAATGCCCTGTGTTTTTGTGGGTCAACTATACTGTAAACTCCTTCAGAGGTGAGCCTCTTGTTTACCAGGTGAGTTCCAACACATAGAAGGTGCTTGGCAGACAGGAGACACGCAGCTAACAGGTAATGAAGACTGGCAGTCTTAGAGTGATAGAAGGTAATTCTATCATTGTCCATGATTTTGGAAAATTTGGTTCTGAGGCTTTATGAACAACCTTTCAGTAAGTTTGTCCTCCTGTTGTAATTAGAAGTAAGCCATTTCGTGTGTGTGTGTGTGTGTGTGTGTGTGTGTGTGTGTGTGTGTGTGTGTTTCTCTGTAGTTTCAGTGCTTTCCTTCCTTGGTCTTCTCAGTTGTATGGAAGAGTATTAAAAGATCTCTTACTTGGGAGATAGGAGGATCATAGGTTTGATGCCAGCCTTAGCAATTTTAGGGAGACCCTGTTTCAAAACAATAACAAGTATCTAAGAAATAAGAAAAGCTGGGGGTATAGCTTGGAGATAGAATTCCCATGGGTCTGATCTCCAGTACTAAAATAGTAAAAGAGTTATCTTTGAGGTCTGTAAATGTGCCCATGTGGGTTTGCAAACCAGGAGAACCTTGTTTTTTTTTTTTTGAATAGGCAATAATTTGTCCAAGACCTCTCTTCATGTCTTGTGATAGCATTTGTGTGACACTATCTACAAAGCAAAAGGCATACACGTAATACATATGCAGCTCTTGGACTGACAAAACCCAGGAAGGACTATAAATTTTGCTTTTGATATTTACTTGAAACACAAATATTTTGAAGGCAGTCTATTTTATTCCCTAAAAATTAATGTAAACCTTGTTTTTTACGCTTCATGGTCTAAGAATAATGAAAGCAAGTGGGCGAGAGAACAGGTCTTGAGAGAATTGCTGTGTGGGGCGGGGGAGAAAAGGTTGTGAAGCCTGCTATGCACTAGAATTTGAACACTTTTTCAGTAGAAACTGACAAGTTATATTTTTGCTTCAAATTTAAGCTTTCTACTAAACTTGTGCTATTGAATGCTTAATGCATCAAAAATTGTATCTTAGTGCCTATTTTTTCACTCTTAATTTTAAAATGCAAAACCAGACACATTCCAAAGAGAGGATTCAGGTCTTCAGAACACTGGCTTAGCTGGGGTTTGGGGACCAGAACATACAGGTGACCCTTTTAAAAACTCGTTATCTTCATGTCCTAAGAAGCTCTAAAATTAGGATAAAATATATGTGACGAGTGCCTTATATCATGGAGTCTGGGCAGGCCAACCTGGGTTTAAATCCTGGATGTACCATTTCCTCAGTATGTGACTTAGAAGGTTATTTAACTTCTTTGAGCCTCAGTTTTCTGTCCTATAAAATGGGAATATTATATTGTAAACCTTAAAGTATAGCAAATAAAATATTTAGTACAGTACTTAGTATGTATATATATAATGTTTAACAATGGTTAGCTTTCTTCCTCTTCTTTTCCATTTTCCCCTTCCTCCTCCTTTTCTTACTCCTTCTCTTCCCTATCTTTCTTTCTTTTCTCTGTTATGGGTTGGATATGGAATGTCCCCCTAAAAGCTCATGTGTGGAAAGAATGCCTTCAGTGGAGCAAGATGCAGAGGTGGGGTATATTTGGAGAAAGTAGCTCACTGGGGGTGTCACCTCAAGGGCTATGTCTGCCCCTTTCTGTCTCTTTCTCTGCTTCCCAGCTGCCATGAGCTGGGCAGCTTTTTTCTGCCACTTCGTGCTGCTGTGATGTTTCTGTCTTAGGACTGGCTGACCAGGGACTGAGTCTCTGAAACTGATCCCAATAAACCTTTCTTCCTCTAAGTTGTTCATTTCAGATATTTTGACCACCGCAGCAAAAAGCTGACTAATACACTCTTCCCTCTTTTCTCATCATCCATCCTTCTTTGTCAACTTGGGATACAGTACCATAGACTGGCTGGCTAAAACAACAGAAATGTATTTCTCATAGATCTGGAGACTTAGAAGTCTAAGATAAAGATGCCAACAAATCCTGTTCCTGATGAGAATGTTCTTCCTGGATTGAAGACAGCCATGTCCTCACATGGAGAGCAAAGAGAGCAAAATTAATTTCTCTCTCTTTCTCTCCCTCTCTCCCTCCCTCCCTCCTTCCCTCTCTTCCTCTCTCCTTCCATCTTCCCTCCCTCTCTACCTCTACCTCTCTTTCTTTCTCTCTCTTTTTCTCTCCTATTTGACCACTATTACTTACAAGAGGGCCCACCTTCATAATCTCATCTAACTCTAATTAATTCCCAATGGACCCATCTCCAAATACCTTGACACTGGGGTGTAGAAAAGCTTCAACATATGAATGTTGATGGGAAATGAATATTCAACTATAATTCACCATGCTCCCTCCCCTTCCTCTTCCATCATCATTTTTCTTCTACTGTCCTGTTTTATAGTGAGGGAGCTCTTAAAAATTATATTGCTGATTCTTCTTAGAGCAAGATTTTATAATTGTAATTGTGCAATAGTGATAATCTTTTTTTTTTTTTTTTTTTTTTTTTTCGGTACTGGGGATTGAATTCAGGGGCATTCTACCTCCGAGCTATAGCCCTATTCTTTATTTTGAAACAGGGTCTTCCTAAATTGCGGAGGGCCTCATTAGTTAGCTGAGTCTGGCCACGAACTCAGATCCTCTGGTCTCAGCCTCCCAAATGCTGGGATTACAAGTGTGCGCCACCACACCTGGCTTGATAATCTTTATTCCAGATATACATGTCTGGATCAAGGTACCATGAAAACACACACATACAATAGAAAGAGAAAGAGAATGTGCTGATAATAACAGTCATTTCTTATTCTTCAGTTTTTGACTATGGAATGATAAGTATTCTATTAAATAAAAGTTGCTAACTTGGCCAAAGTAAAAAGAACTTTAAAAGGAATAAACAGTTTATATATTGATAGTAAATCTTGAATATAATAATATTGTTAAACTCTTTTGTAATATTTCCTTTACTTCTTCTTGGACTTTATATAGAGATAATATGTCACCTGCAAATAAGCTTCCATCTTTACTCCAGTCTTTTAAGTACCTAACTTCTTTTTCCTATCTTATTGTATTGCTTAGGTCTCTTAGTATATTATTTAATGGTAGTAGGTATGCTTATCTTGTTTCTGGATTAATAGAAATACTTCTAAGTTACATTTAAGTATGATATTTAAGTTTTTACTAGACGTTCTTTATTAGTTCCTTTTTATGTATTATTTTCTAGGAAGTTTATTTCTATGGTTGCATTTGACTGTGTTTTCTGTATTTATTTAAATGAGTATACATATTTTTCCTTTAAAACTTTTATTGTGGTATATTTAACCGATATATTTTCTAACCATTTCTGGAATCAAACATTACTTGATAATAGTGTATTGTTTTATGTACACTGCTGGGCTTGATTAGTTAGGTTAGAAGTTTTTTAATCTATATGAATCAGCTAAATTAGTGTACAATTTTCTTTTCTTGGAAAACCTTGTGTCTGGTACTAAAGTTATATCCTCGTATAAGGATGTTGATGGGAAGGAAACACTGAATAATGTTTAAGCTTCTTTCTAGAAAAATAGTATTTCCTTTTTTAGTAATTTCATTTAAAAGCTATATGTAATTATTACTGAAATGAGAAAATGCATAATCCCATGGTAAAAAAAAAAAATAGCTACCCTTAACATTCTATGTTATTTCCTTTTGGACTGGCTTTCTAGAATAATATGTGGTTGAGATTATATTATTCACAAAATTTTACATCCTGCTTTGTTATTTGACATTGTATCATAAGTACATTTCCTGCATTATTATATGATATTACAGAAGAGAGCTGCCCCCCCACCCAATGATTTAGAATGGTTCCTGGGACAGATATTTTATTTCTTGAAAAGAAATTCCTGGCAACATAGGTCATCTGCTGTAAGAAAAAGTGGCATAAAAAGGAGCCCTCTTAGAATTTCTCACAAGCCTATCACCTTCTTTCTTTAACTCAGCTGTTGAAAGCAAGCCAGGCAGTTTCAAATACAAGTCACATAGGGGCATATTTCATCACAAAATGAGTTTCTAGACAGGCTATGTATGAAATCTAACTAGAGTATTCACAATTCAAATAAGGAATGGAAGTAGTGAAAAATAAAGTTGTTTTCTTCATTTCATTTTATTGGATTGTGTCACTACACATACAGCTTGTCAAACTGCCCCTGTTCCAGGAGTGGAATTTGATGGAGGGCCAGAGGAAGAGAATGTATATTTTCAGGTTCATTACCTGCCATCAAAGGGAAAGAATCAGTTGATGTAATTTTTGTTATTATTAATCCTAGTATTAGGGCACCCAGTTGAAGACAGTGGTGGAAGAATGGGTCTCATGGTGAGGAGACACAGTTATTTTGGGGGACAGTGCCTGAGGTTTTTCAATCAGCACCATCTGGCAGCGTAGTGTAGTGGAAAGAATCCTGGCTTTGGAGCTAGGCAGACCTGATTTTTAATTCCAACTCTTTTCCTTAACTGCTGAGTAACCAGAGACAGGTTACTTGACCTCTCTGAGTGTGGTTTGAGTTACCCTTAAATGTGTGTGGGCCCTCACACAGACGCATGTTATTAGAAGGATGGGGGGAAATATCTTCGAGTTTGCAATATGGTATTGCTTCTGTCTTCTCTTTGAGAGAACAGTCCACCATTGCCTTCTTATTTACTTGAAACACCTGCAAATACACTTATTATCTTTCCTTATATTTGTATCTGAGTGCGTCCCAAGGACTATCAGTTAGCAACAGTGACAACAAAGAGCTACTTTACTATTTCCTCCTTGGATGATTTTGGTTTCAAGAATCAAGGCCCAAATAGGATCCTGGTGAACTTGGTAGCCCCTTGGTGATGCCTCTGTTTCAGAGTCACAACAAACTGATTTTGAACCCTTGCTCTCTACCTTTGTAGCTGTGCTGACTTTTGGAGGTTTCTTAGAAGATTCTGGACAATTTAGGTTAAAGAATGGTTCTGATAATACCATATTCAGGGTCCTTATTTCTCAACTGGTCACTTAGCCCCAGGAAATAACTTCTGTTAATAATGAATTTCCACCAGTGTCAATATCAGTACTCTGTATTATGGAGGGGGTAATAGGGAGGCATGGGGTGCGGAGCACCAAGTGTTGTGTGTATGTACGTGACTTTCAACATGATTTACCTTATGATTTGAGACTATAATGCACCAATAAAAGCATATAAAAATAAAATAAAATGCTCCTAAATATATTTATCATCCCATTACATCCTCAGGACCCTAGGAGATTAATTTAAATTTTTTTTTATCTTTTATTTTTTGATACTAGGTATGGAATCCGGAGGCATTCTGTTTACTTCAGCTACTTAGTGAGACTCTTGCTAAGTTGCTGAGGCCGGCCTCAAACCTGCAATCCTCTTGCCTCATTCTCCACAAGTACTAGCATTGCAGGTGTGCACTACTATGCCCAGATAAAAGAATCTTTCCTATCAGGCTTGTTTATCATTGTTTCTTCCTGCTGTTCCTGTCTCGTAGAGGGTGAGGACAGCCTATTGTCAGTCAGGAGACTGGATTTTTTTTATCATATCTCAGGCCAGCCACTCCAACCTTCAGGCAAGCCACCTTTGATTTTGAGCTTCAGTATTCTCAGCCATTAAATGGATGTAGAAATAATATTTGCTTGGCCAAATTTGAAACATACAATAGCCATAACTAATTATTAGTTTTTTCTCCACAAATATTTACACATCCTCATGCACAAGCCCAGCCTGTGCTTGGAGTTCTGGCAAAGAAAGAAATACCTGGGGCAGAGATTCAGACTGTAGTCTATCTATGCTGTAGTTAGAAACTTCTGACTGAGTGAGATGCTTCTGAGTTTCATGGGCCTCATCCTTCCCTGAAGAAACAGATTATCTCTCTACTTTGCTATTTTTATTCATTCACAATCTATTACTATTTATAAAAAGCATTGTACTTTTATTCCAAGTTAATTTTTTGGCATAATGAATATCATAATGAAGGAAGTTCTTATGAAAAATTCTTATATTCCCTTCCTGACCAAAATGAAGTGAATTTTTACCTCAATAAACATTAGTAGCACAATACCCTGAAAGTCTATGTACATCAAAACAGGAATAAATTCTCTAGAGTATGAAATGCATAGAAGGAGGTTATGAGGAATTATCATTTGGGACATGCTGAGGTCCAGCCCTCGAAGCAGTGGGGTTGGGGGTCCCTTGACAGGTGTGGAATGAGATAAGGTCGCGAGAATACACTCACACCAAATGCAGTGAAGAAGCGTATCTGTTTTATTGTTTTACACTATTTTTTTTTTGCAATGAGGCATATAGAACAGGAATTTTTACAGACTTGTTTTTCTAAAGGTTATCCTCAACCAGTTAAGGTTACAACACATATATAAAAATTCTTTTCCATTAGTTAAAATCTTTACAATTTTGTTTACCCCCTTTAAGCAGTGTTCTATCTTATTTCAGGTAGATAGATGGTTCCAGGAAGAACAGGTGGTAGTGGGCAGAAAACTGTTTGTAGTAGCTATTTAGATAAAGTTGCAAACCTGTTTCTAGACTAATGCTTGTAAAAAGTTAATGCATTGGGTTGTCTCGAGGTACTGCTTTTTTTCAGCTAAGAGATCAGTATTTGTCAGGCCACATATTTCTAAGAAGTTTTCCTTTATAATTAATATAAAAGCAAAACCCAAAGCACCCAAAATTTCCAGTATAATAATGCAAAGTGGGATATGCCACACATTCCTTATTTTGGAATTGTCTGCCTTGCAGGACCCCAGCAGACAGAGCTTTGTCAAGATCCAGTTATTAAGGAGTTGTGGCAGGAACATTGTAAAGAATGGTCCTCATAGATCAGGTTTCAAGAGGAGAATGACTTGTAGACAGCCCCTCAGTTGGTCAGTGGCTGAACCAGGACTAAAACCCAGGAGTGATCCCTTGGCTGGACTTCTTCAACTCATTAGATTCCAAATGTTTATGGTTTTAGGGATAACCCCATTCATCCCTCTGTGTGTTTGAATTGTCTTTACAATGAAGATCCCTGAAGAGAAGTCATGCTTTGAAATTGGATAACCTTCACTTTGAGTCAAAGCTCAGAACATTTTCTACTTGTACATCTTGGGCCAACTACTTAATTTTTTCTGAGCCTTAGTTTTTTCATTTGCAAAATAGGGATAATAGTCTAGCACCTATCTCAAAGTGTAGCAATGAGGATTCCATGAGTTAGCAGGTATAAAATACCTAGCAGAGCACTCTGTGCATAGAATCCAAATGAAGAAGTGTTCCCTTCCCTTCTGTTTCCCAACTCCCACCAGCCCTGTGAGGGTTGCTACACTAATGTGTCTTAGTGCTTTAGTACAGAAAGAGAGGTAGAAGGTACCTTTTTAACCAAAGGTATATGGGGAAGACTGCGAGAGAAGGGAACTAATTTATCTTCAAATGGATACTTATTCCAAGAATAACTGAGAAGATGAACCACAAATACAAAGGAAAATGGAGTATGCTGTCAAGCTACAAACATTTATTGATGGTCATCTTCCTGCATGCTAGTCACTTGAAATAAGTTGTCCTTAATGAGACTAACTCTTACATCACCCCATCAAATACATGAGAAAATAATGTCCAGAGAAATCGAGAGAGACTTGCCCCAGGTTGCGGGGTTTGCTGCATAAGTCACAGTGCAAGAGGTATGCCCCTAATGCCTGTAATATTTTGCCTAAATGCATTCTGTGGGTTTGCCCTGCAGCTCTGTGCTGGAGGGTTGAGGGATGTGAAAAATTGCAGGTGCTGTACTCATTTTGGGTCAAGGGACACGGAAAGTGATTGGTCACGTTATATAGATTTATGTCACCGTTCTGTTTTGGCAGGGTTTTTAGTCTTTGTGAGCAAATTGTTCTCTACTGACTTTGATTTGCAAGCTTTCAAAATTCAAAATCAAGGATTTGATTACAAGAAAACTTAAATTTCTGTGAGGTTGGTCAGTGAAGGTCTCAGGGTTTGGAGAAAGGGAATCATGTATTTGGGCCAAGAAGCGCAGTTCTTTATGGTGAGGCTGACTCTCAGATCATATGATGTGCAGTGGAAAGACTTCTGTAGTCCCTGTGGTCACCCGGTCTTAAATTCATTACGAGACACCACTCTCAGGGAGGTCATTCCCTGAAGACAAACTCTTTTCAGGAATAATTGGCACATTGGTTCAAGACCTCATTCTAACCCATTTCTTTGTAAGAATTTAGGCCTCCTGTAGTCTTCCTTCACCCCTTCCTTCCTCCTTGAATTTGTTATATAACCCCAGCAGTACAGCCCGTAGGAAAACACACCAAGTCCCTTGACATGTGTTCTCTGTCTCCATTTCGGTCTCTCTGCCTCCTCAGACTCAGAGCCACACTGACTTTCAAGTCCCAGGATGCACCTCTGGCTTCTGTGTGACTGCTCCCTCATTTGGCTCATCACGCTTACCCTCATCACTTGGCTATGCCTGGTCACACTTCAACACTCAGTAACCGTCCTTAATATTTTAGCCCACTAGTGCCCTCAATTTATCAATCACTGGTTACCAATCCATGTGACTTCCTACATATCTTTTCAATTCACTCCTTCTTTCTCTACTCACTGCCCCCTTCCTGAAGGTATTTCAAGCTATTTTCATCTCTCTCATCAGGATCATTCTACACTATCTGAAATAGTCTGGAAACTTTTAGTATTATCCATCTCCAAGCTACTGTGAATACTGCTCACTGATGTGGGGATTTGATCAAATCTCATCCCTGCTGAAGCCCTTCATGGAAGGCTACTGCTGTACTCAGGACAGAGTCTGCTTATCTTAGCTTCAAGGAGGCCACATCTCCCCTGACCCCTCCTTAGCTTCCCAGGCACATCTCTCCCCATTCTTCATAATCATACTCTACTCTGTTGCTCAAGTGAATTAATTTCAGTTCCCTGACCGTGTTGTTTTTTTCACATTCAATGTTTTGCACATGCTATTCTTCTCCCAGGAATACATTTTTCTTTATTCTTTTTTTTTTTTTTTCAAGCTAGATATTGCTGTATCCAGAAACGCTCTGGTGAACCATTGCAATCTGCCCCTACCACCCTGTGTGCTCTCAAAGCACTTCATATTAATAATACAGTAATTTAAGTGTATTTTTACTGCTTTTTCCCTAACTATGCTGGGAGTTCCATGATAGTAGGAACTGTTTTGCTAGTTACTTCTACCACTAAGCACTAATGTTGAAAGATGTACGTATATAGCAGTATTTCTTGAATCTTGAGCAAGTGAGTGAACTTAGGGCTAAAGAGATCCACCCGACTTCTTGGATTTGAGAGGGTTCTCTTACATCTCATACTGAAATCATCACTCTTGCTTCGTTTATCCTAAGATTTTTTTTTTTTTTGGCTCTGTCATTAACTATGAGTTCTGAGCACAGTACTTGGCACATGGTAGATACTTAGTAAATGTTTATTGTATTGTCATAAACTGTGCAGGAGAATGATTTGCACAAGGAGAAAAAAAAAAACATTTCAAAAGACTTAAACATCTCACCCAAGAGCTGCCTCTTGAGATTCATATTCTGTGGCATTGGAAATTCCTACCATTCAGCAAGCTGCTTCTCCTGTCGTGATGTGTGTCCAATCACGTCTGGTGCCATAATTTAGCGTGATGTGAGCCATATTGGTAGTAAGAGCTATAAGATTTGCCATATTAGTTCATCCTACTGCTTCATTAAGCTCAGTGTGCTGCCTCTGGCAGTGACTGGGCCTGAATTTTGATGTTTGGAAGAACAAAGCCCTTCACACGAGCCCTTGGAGTCCTTGATGTTGCTGGGAGTCAGGTTAAGTATATGCTCCTTCTCAGAGTTGGAAAGTCTTGTCTTGGCAGATAATCAGCAAATGACCCAGAGCATGGGGTTTTATTATGTGTGTGTTTGCTAAGCAGACAATTGGCCCAGGTGTGTTGCAGCCCTCTCCTGTTGCAGCATACCTTCTAAGATGGGCAGAATATACCTGCTGCAAGACTGAGTGTGACTGCACAGTCCATCAGAAGAGCACAGGAAAAGGGGGAAGTAGGGGTGAAAGAGGAGCTTATGCCCGTTGGCCATATGCCTGTGTGTCCATGATTTCTTAATTTAAGCTTGAAAACAGCCTTTAGTCAAGTGTTCCAATCTTATATGAGAGACAACCTAGGCTCAGAGAGATGAGAAGCTTGCCCAAAGTCACACAACTTGTAAGGATAGGGACCCATTTGCACCTAGATCTCTCTAACCCGACTTAGCTTCTCTAACTGAATGGTGTATCTTCTTACCAAGTATCAAGTGATACCTATACTGGAAGACATCTTCTTAAAGTTTTCAGTAGTAGCACCTTTAGGCTGAAATGGCTTCAACAGAGAAAGAAAGGATAGCAAAAAAAAAAAAAAAAAAAAAAGTGTATGTAGTTAGTTAGAAAGACTTGGGAAGCACTGGTGTTTCTCTGGTCTGTGGCCTTTGAAGGTTGCCATATATGAGGTGCCACATTATTAAGAAGAAAACATCATCCTACTAAGGACTATGCCAGTTTCTCTATTTTCTGGATATGAACAAAAAAAGAGGTTGGTGAACCTGAGGGATTTTGATGGTGTTCAAAGTAAAATGGGTATTAAAGGAGAATGTCATTTCTAGATTTTATTTTGGAACAAGCACTCCAAAACTGCATCTCAGGAAATTTTTCAAATCCCTCAATCTATGAAGATTATCACTCCACTTCACCTCCCGGTGACATCCCCCTACCAGAAATGATGATGAGATGCTAGTGATTAGGGTAGCTAATTACAAAATACAAGACAATATTTTTAAACCTTTGCATATTTTTTTTCATTTGGAACAACCCTTTGAGGTAGATGGTTCTCAAGTTTACCAATGAGGAATGCAAGAAGTTGGAAAGGCAACAGGAAGTCAGTGCTGTAAGCTAGAACCTAAGCCTTGAATAGTCCTACAGTTCCAACTCACTCACAAGTGCAGCAAATGCTTCATGTTTCTTGTATGCACTTGGCATATTCGAACACATCAAGCTGTGTGGTGTTCCTGGAGCATGCATGCGTTTGTATCACCTCTTCTCTCAGCTCAGAAGTCATCCTCCTGTCTTTCTTCCTGTCAGGGCCCACCTGATCCTCTGAGACATCTCTCATGTGGCACTGCATGAAGCTCTTCCCAAGTGATCCTCTCTTCCCTGTATCTGTCTCCTGTGATTTTCAGTATATAAAGCTCTCATTTCTCACTTCTGTCGATTAGAATTATACTTGTATATCTGTTTTAGTTAGCTTTCCTGCCACTGTGATCAAAATGCCTATAATGAACAACCTTAGAAGAAAAAAAGGTTTGTTGAGGCTCGCAATTTCAGGGATTTCAGTCTCTAGGGCCAAGGCTGGCCCTGTGGTTCCCCAGTGACCCATCTCATCTAGCCATGACTCACCTCTGAAACTCGCTGCATATCAACACATGAAGTCTTAGGGATTTTAAATCCAGGCTATAACAATTCCTCTCTTCCCTGCTTTGTTGTGTTAAACTGCCATTTGATGGCAGGAACTAAGTCTGTGCATCCTTATAGCCTCTCAAAGCTGGGAGGAAGAAATTAGAATTTCCAGCAGGGAAATGATGTTAATGATGTGACCACTCATTGCCAGGCAGAGAATGAAATAACTTAAAATCTTCACAAGAGAATTGTGAGTTTGATAACACTACCATATTATAGATGAGGAAATAAACTTATCAGAATATGTTCAAGGTGACTGATCATGTAAATGGAAGAACAGAACGTTTTTAAAGTCAGATCTAAATGATCCAGTGCACAAGGTATTTTCATGACTGCTCCAACAGTGACTAACAAAACTTCAGTAATAGCTCAGTTCCTAAGGCTTTGGGTCCTATTGCAAAGTGGTGGCTACAGATTATATTTATATAATATAATCTATCTTTATATATTGTCACTGCTGATTCACTTCCCTCGAATTTGGGGCCATCACCCCTTGAGTCTTTCACCTCCCCTGGCTAGCAATGTTGCTCTAGGGAGAACTTGTATCCCAATTGTTAAATAAGAGGCAGGAAAAGCCAAGCGGGAACTTGCATTGGAAGAAGCCCAGCAGATGATGAATAGCAGACCTGAATCTTATCATGTATTTCAGGATGATGTACGGGACTGTTGGAAACTGCCTTTGACAAATGTGCACGGGAAGGGGAATTATCTCCAACAATGAAAAATGTTCTTATTATGTGATCCTAAAAAGGATCAGGACCCCTATCATTGGGAAAATGATCATCCCCATATCCCTTATTAACAGCAACGCGGAAGCATGTGTTAAAGACATTGGTTGTCGCACTGAAACAGTGATGGATAACTATGAGTCTAAATCAGGTTGGACTTAAGAACGGTAGCTTGACGCTTGATAGCAGGTGCAAAATACATAACTTGCTAAGGTCTCTTTTAGCATTTGCTTCCTGAGGTTTTGCAAGAAACGTTCCTGCTATTTTAGCTACTGCCCAGTGGCTTTTGGTCAGGCCAAAGTTATGATTAAATAGAAGAAAGTATACGATATAAGTTTGTAAGACATGCAACTATTTCCAAAAGAGAGGACTGTTGTACTAGGTATTTTAAAAATTTTCTCTCATTCTATTTTTACATGTGTAGGTTGAAACATAGCATCAGAGGTTCAGTGACATTGGCCATAGGTAGAAACCTGCATTTAGAATTTGAACATGAACAGTCTGATTTCTGACTATAATAACTTCTAATGAATGACTTCCTACTTAGAGTTCAGAACAGTATAAAGTGAAATACCTGAATGCCTATTGCAGCCTTCAACACATAGTAGGTCACAAAGATATGTGAGTCAAATAAAAAATTGTCAAGTATCTACTTTGTTTAGGGCTGCATGATGATTAGAGTTATCTGAGTTTCTTCTCTCCCTTCTTTTCTTTCCTATCTTTGTTTTTTTTTAATTGATTTTTTGAGCATTTTATAAAACCAGCCAGAATGCTAGGCATAGAAGATTGTAGACAAGTACTGGGCCTAGGAAATTCATAGATCTAATATGAAAGATGAGCAACCAAGAAGTAATTATAATTTGTTTCACTTAAGTGAAATCTCATACTAGAAATAACCAAAGATCCAAGGACTTCCCAGAGCTATGAGTTTAAAAAAATATATTGGGTTTGGATCTTTATGAAATATCCTCTACCATTATAGAAACTGTCTACCTATTGGATTTGCATCCCTTCTTGTGCAAAACTAATCCTACCCTGTCCTCCAGTGAAAGAAATGCCAGCAGATTGGAAAGCCTGAACAGTAACTTGCTTCTCCTTCTTTAGAATGAAAACTCCTTCAAGTTATAGCATATTTTATTCATGTCATGTCATGCATAAGATCAGGTACGTAGTATGTGCTCATTAAGCATTTGCTAAACAATAGAATAGCCTACATTAGATATGTCATTATTTGGCTTTTGTGCTACATATTCCTAGAATCAGTAATTTATATTCCATTAGTTTTTCATTGATGTTTTGAAATAATGATTACTGTGGCTTCTCCTCTTGCTCTTAAAGTTATAGATTGCAAATAGATTTTGTGTAATTTGCCAATTCTTGTCAATTTTAATGGCTGCCTCCAGCGCTATGTGCAGCATTCTGCAGTCCTGCCCTGGCCTTCAGAGAGCAGAGTTAACGCTCAGGTGAAATTTCTTTCAATGATTTTTTTTTTTCCTGCTCATGAATATATATGCAAATAAACATGCAAACACTTGCAGTCTAATCTGATCCTACTGCATATTTAATTCTCCATTAATTTTTCTCTAAACCTCACAATTTAAGCTATTCCCTACCCTAAAACTTTGCAGATATTTTATAAAATGCTAGGTGATTATTTTTTCTCATAAAACCTCTTTTCCTAACTCTTCTGCTACTAGTACCATTTTTCACCAGTCTATTCCAAAATCCAACAAATCTTAGTTAATGTGGGATTAAGAACTGTTTTTAGTAGTCAATGGTTCATTTTTCTTTTCATCCTTGAGCCAATGCAGTGTTTGTCTTCTATATTTTGTGGTCCAAGGGAGATACTAACTTGCCTTCCTGCAGTGAGAAGAAACTGAGGCTCTGGGTGGGCTCCCTTTGTGGGATCTCCCACTCTAGTTAAGCATTGGAATTAAGATTTGCCAACAGATGTCTGTGAGCTCCAGTGCTTTTCGCAGCTCAAATGTTTTAACCTTGGCTTATCAACTTTAATATGTTGTCCTGGTGCCTTGATTTTTTGGTTCATCTGTTTTAATGTGATGAAATATAAAAATCGAGCTTGGTTTTGTCCCCCCACAATGTCTTAAGGGGGTTTTAGCCGATAACCTACTCTTTGTCTCTTAAGGACTCGAATTTTAAACAGCCCCAAATACATTTTCCTGATATCTGTCATCAAGTGATTAGTGCAACTATTTAGTTCTGGTCGTCTTTCCTATTCTTGGTAGATTTATTTTCTCTTCTTAGAATTCTGCTGCCGCCCTCTCTGTCTGGGAGACTGGAGATGTCATTTAAACATTGCTTATTAGGATTCCATTATTTGTCTCTCATATACAGTCAGCTAAATCAAAAAGTCAGACAGTGTTTTTAAATTGCAAATTTAAATGACAATTTATAGACCAGGTCTACTGGAAATTTTCCGTCCTTGGCATCCATCATTGCCTGTGGGTATGCGGTTTTATATTCTCTATCTGTCTCTCTATCTCTCTATCTTCTTGAGAGAACAGCATATGCATCCATCAGAAAGATCAGAAATACTTGTAATCAAACAAAAAAATGCAATAAAAATCTTGATAGAAAATGGATACAAACACCTTATCCCAGATCTTACTTAAACATTAGTTCTCTTCCTCCTCCTAGCCCTTCCTTGCTTTTTAAAGTGGAAACTTGTATTAGTAACTTTCTTTTTAAGTCTTTAAAGCCATGGCTTAGATTCAGAGAGCCTGGAACATGCCAGGTACTTTTATCTTGGTGAATCTGCATAAAAACCCAATAGTAATACACAACTTTGTGATGCTTGATACCTATTGAACACTTATTATGCACCAGGTCCTATTCTCTGTATATTTTTGTCCTAATCCATTAAGGTGATCATCTGGATTTCTAAAAGGAAACTATAATTCATGCCAGATGACTGTCTTGGGATCTAAGGCCAAGCAAGATGGAGCTCCAGCCTCTGGCTTAGACTACTGTCCACTAAACCAGCCTCAAATTTTATTTTCAGAGAGAGAATTTGCAGTCTGTTTGGCATCTCTGTTTTATAAGAGACATGTTGAAAAGTCTCCTCACTATGCCTTGCTGAGTTTTAATTTTTAGCAGATTGGGTTAGAAGAGGTGGCTTTAAACCTTGAAATCATCTTCATTTATCGGTCCATTTTCTCTAGGATCAAAGTAGATTGGCAAAGCTTTATGATCTTCCATTGCAAAGCTGAAGGATTATCCATGGCAATGGGTGAAATCATCTCTGAAATCCTTCTGAAGCTGGCTGCAGAGGTTGGTACATTTCAGAAAATGTATGTGGTACCCAGTATCTTCAGTGATGGAAATTAATGGGATAAGTTTTGCATCCAGAAGACCCACCCTTAAAGGGTGGTCCCACTGTATCCAGTGTATGAGATGTTTTTCATTTATAACAGGAGCTTCAGTGTCTTTTGTTGTTGTTATTGTTTAGTCTCTGTTCTGCAGACTCTATTGTTAACTGCATATGAGGTGCTAGTGTGATTCCAATCAGTTATAGGAGGTGAAAAGACTTTCTTATGCCTGTGAGAAAAAAAAAAAAGGAGAGGAAGCCTTCAGACCAAAGTACAGGTTTGCTCTGGGTGAAAGAGAGGGACTGAAGGGAGAAAAGCTAAGTAGAGCATCTTAGACTTCAGTGCAGGAGCCTGGGCTATAGGTCCTTAGGACGTGATGATAGGAAGCAGGGAGAAAGAAAAGAATCTGTGAGAGAGGAATCCAGAGAGAGAGGGCTGGAGCTTGATGCGCCAGCTGGGCAGGACCAGGATGCGCGCGCGCGCGCGCGCGCGCACACACACACACACACACACACACACACACACACACACAGAGTCCCACCTCTGATCAGGGCTGCCTCCAGAGCGTGAGGTCAAAGGACGTTTTACTTTCAAACTATAACAATGTCCATGAGCCAAAGTCACTCATCAGAGGAGTCCCCTGTCTTCCAGGAAAGGGCCTGCCCTGCTCAGTCTGTGACTGGCAGTGGCTTCTGGGAAATGAAGTCCCTATGCAGATGTGGAGGTAGATATCTGATAGCAGTAGCTGGGGCCCTTGGTCAGTTCTCTCCCTGCCATGGGAGAGTTACAGATGCATTCTTATGATCCCTACATTGCAAAAACTGATAAACACTATACCTAAATGTTAGAAGTTGCTATAAGACATCCCCTCTTACTTCTCTAGCTTGCCACCCTCTGGTAGAAACTAGCAATTTAAGTTCCTCTCCACACACCAGCCCATAACCACACAGGCAAAGGTGAACAAATATGGGTTACAAGGAAGTGCTAGTGGAAGCTAGGGGTTCTGGATTCTCTGGCCAGTTATCTAATAATTCTCAGAACATTTTCTCCTTTAATTCACAAGGGCTGAGAAAGAAGAGATAGAAAGTAGTTATAAGATTGACACCCAAGAAGGAATCTGTGATGTTCTTCTTGTACCCTTGTCCTTGTCACAGGCAAAAGCATGCCCGCCCCTCTACCACCTGGTGGAGTCATGTCTCTTGAACAGTGTTGGACCACTAGCATGTACAAGACTTTGTTTAAATAAATTCTGCCTACTGTCACAACAATCAGGGAAGCAATGTTCTTTACAGTACAGCTAAGCGATGGTGTGGCTGTCTTCATGGTTACAAGTTGTTCAGCTAAAGCCCTGCCATGTATTTCTTAAGTGTGTGACCTTGGACAATTTTAAATCCTCTACACCTCTCCTTCCTAATATGTAAAAATGGGAGTTATAGGACCCATCTCTCAGATAGATTATGACCAAAGGAAATGATGTGTGTAAGTCCCTCAGCACACACTGATCGGCATAGATACAGTGAAGTGATAGCTTACTGCTGTTGTTGCTATGAGAAAACCAGAGCCCCTGAGCACAGCTGGCTCTCAGGATTCTCAGGGTGGCATGTGCCAGTCTGGTGTCTATGTCCAGAGCTGCCTGCCTCTATACTGGGGGTAGAAGATGTCAGCCGCCCTCCAGCAGGGCACAGCTTACCATTGCAGGGTTACTTGTCCTCAGGCATAATGCTGCTTTACAGTTCCCTGCTCAACTAGACATTGGTTCTCCTCTGGAGTCATGCAGTTGCTTGGAACAAAACCCATTCATGAGAGAAGAAGCCTGGAAGGCTGGGCATACCCAGGGCTTGGAGCCTACACTGGAGAGCCAGCCACTGTCGCTGCCCCTAGGAGTCTTTGCAGAGCTTTTGCTCTTCCCCCCCCCCCCACCCCCGCCATAAATTTGCTTCACTGTGCTCAAGACAAGCTTTACTGGCTTCTCCATTCAAGATTTCAGCCAAGACTGAGTCACAGGTCCCAGTTCCAGATTCTTGACAGAGAACATCTGTGAAGCTCAGCCCACCTCTCACTGTAGTCACCTCTGGTCCATTCAAGGGACAAGCTGGGCATAATAGTGCACACTTATAATCTCAGCACTTGGGAAGCTAAGAAAGGAGAATCACAGGTTCAACAGGCCAGCTTTAGCAACTTAGTGAAACCTATTTCAACCTAAAAAAATAAAATAGGGCTGGGAGAATAGTTCAGAGGTAGAATGTCTCTGGTATTGTGTGTGTGTTATTGGTTAATCCCCAGTAACACACACACACACACACACACACACACACACATACACACACACACACACACACAAATACTGTTAAGATATTCACAGCTGGGCTTGGCACACACCTGTAATCTCAGTACTTGGGAGTCTGAGACAGGAGGATCACAGGTTTGAGAACAGCCTCACCAATGTAGCAAGACTTTTAGCAACCTGAGAGACCCTGTTTCAAAAATAAAAAAGGGCTGGGGGTGTATCTTAGAGGAGGTAAAATGTCCCTGGGTTCAATCCCCAGTACCACACACAAAAAAAATGTTAGGGACATATTATATGTCAGTGATTATTATTGTCCACTCTGTTAGTGGCTAGGGAATAGTATGCAAAGTAGTGAGACACAGACTGCAGGCACAACTACCAAAATGATCTGTCCTAGATCTAGATGTCACTTCTCCCAGGAAGTATTCTTGGACAGGCCAGACAGAGTGTGAGCCCCTCCTCCACCAGGCTACTTGGATTCTGCACTGGCCTTTGATGCAGCAGCTCTCCTCCTCATCTCTATCTCCCCGCCTGACATGAGTGCAGGGTTCAGCTCTTCTTTAGGAACCCAACTGTAACCCAATGCCTGCCACCAAGTAGATGCTCAGTAAGTGTTTACAGAATTGAGTATCAGCAAGATAGATAAATAGTTGCAGTGAATGATGAGAAGCGCTTCCTGGTGGCAATGCGAAATAATCATCCTGCCAAAAAACAGTTGTCCCCCTGCTCCTAAGTGCAGTAAACATCATGGAGGACAGAAGCAGATCTCCCACAGTGGCTTTTCATGTACAGTCATGTTCTGTGTCTTTGATCCCAAACTTCTTTAGGTTTTGAATCTTAAAGAGCCTGCTGCTGCTACCCACTTAATAGCCATCCAGCGCCCCATGCATTAATGCCAATTAGCCTGGGAAAGATGAAAACTTTGGGGACTTAATGAGCTGAGCTGCACCTGTTCACTCAGCACTTTGGCTGCCTCTTTTGAGCTACTTAAAACAGCATGATGGTGTCAGGTTTAACCTTTTAGGGGGGATGGCTCACAAAGGCTCTTTGCTTTAGCTTTTTCCACTGTTCAGTTTCCTTTGGGTGACTGACCTCAAGATTTTGGAGCAAAAGTGTTT
This sequence comes from Graphiurus murinus, assembly GCA_004027655.1. Taxonomy (NCBI): domain Eukaryota; kingdom Metazoa; phylum Chordata; class Mammalia; order Rodentia; family Gliridae; genus Graphiurus; species Graphiurus murinus. The sequence goes on along the minus strand of PVLC010000107.1, from coordinate 69,897 downwards.
GGAAGCCCACTCTCATATCGTACCCACACTCCCTCCCCACTCCAGACGCTGCCTAGTATATAGCTGATGGTCTGAGTCATAGAGACAGCACAGGTATGACATCCCCAATGGGACTGAGTTTGAGTCCTCACTGTTGCAAGCAGGAGCAGTGTGACATGGCCAAGCAAGGTGCCTGGCACTAATTGGTGCTCAATGAAAATTGGTGGAAGGGTCTCTCCTAGCAGGCTGTGATACCGCAAATGAGAATATCCAGGGATGAGTGTCTAGGAGGACACTCTTGAGTCTACAGCAGTATCACTAAAACCCACACTAGTGCCTGGTACATGGTACCATGGTACATGGTAGATACCCAATAAATATTTGTTGAAGAAATGAATGAACCAATTGATGAACAGTATTTAAGAGCTCTAACAGGAGAGAGACTAGAATTTGGATCTCTCTTCTGCTACTTCTTAACATAGTGAATGAAAATGATCGATTTGCTTCCTCTCTCAGGCTCTGGTCTGTCTTTCTTTTTGGGAAGATCAAAGCCTCTTGCAGTTTGGGGCTCAGCTTTGAAGCCCTTAGCACAGAGTCTGGCACATAGGAAATACTCAACAAATAGCTATTCTTAGTACCTTTTATTACTAGCAGAAAAAAATAAATTGCTTGATAACCATATCTGTTTCCTCATTGACAGAGTGAAAATCTTTCCCTCTGCTTACAGGGCTCTTATAAGGAATAATGGGCCAGATATGGTGGCACATGCTTGTAATCCCAGTATTTGGGAGGCTGAGACAAGAGGATTACAGGTTTGAGGATGGCCTCAGCAACATAGCAAGACTCTGAGCAACCTAGCTAGACCTTGTTTCAAAACAAAAAGTAAAAAGTGCTGGGGGTGTACCTTGGAGGTAGAATGCCCCTGGATTCAATCCCAGTACTACAAAGAAAAGAATGCAGTATGGTACACAGAGCATTTGAATGCCTGGCAAGAGCTCAGGACTCAGGATATGATAGAGGATGTCATCACTATTAGAAGACTTTTAGGGCTCAGACAATGCCTGCCCAATTCCCAAAGCATTCTGCAGAAGGAAGGAAGCAGTCACAGAGAGGGACTCATCTGCGGTCCTGGGTGTGACAGGGGCTTTCGGGGCAGACAGGCATACTAGTGTTTCCTGTGCTGTTCACCCTGAAAGAACTTGGCCTTTGCAAAGGACCTCAGGCTGTATTATCAGGCTTTCACCTACCAAGCTGTTGCTTTTAGCAGATCTAGTTTTATAATTCTCATGACCAAACACCAAGCCTTCTTTACCAAAAACCCCTTAATCCTTTGATCTTGTCTCACTCACAAGAAATGATTGTCTGTTACCTCTTGCCATATGTGATTTAGAAAGGATTACCAGGCAGCAACCACAGTCCGTCTCTAACATACTTCTCCCCCTAGCCAGTCACTCCCTGATGTGATATCCTTCCTAGTCTCTGGACAATACCCTCAGGAAGCAATAATTTGAGCAGGGTACCTGGGATGGGGTGAGAGGCATCTCAGCCTGAGAGGGTGAAAGAAGTGTGTTTGTGTGTGTGTGTGTGTGTGTGTGTGTGTGTGTGTGGTGGTTGTGGTGGTAGGGGGTAAATTTGGATATCCTGTGTTGATCAGCTAAAGGGCTAAAGGAAACCTGTCCATGGGCTCAGATGAGCAGATGCACTCTGGAGATACCTACAGAGGACTTTGCAGGTGGGAGGAGGACAAAGCACCTTCATACTTGCCATCCTGACCCTCCTATCAGCTCTGATCATGGCCTGGGCAGGGCAGAAAAGCTTCAGGGTGCTCTTTAAAAAGCAAGCACAGGGTTATGTGACTCACTTGAGACCACAGCTCAAGCAAATACATCTTCAAGACTGGATGCCAGCTTCTTCTGTTAGGAGAACAGCCTTCTGCTGGCAAGAACATAGGCCAAGATGTAGGGCAGGACTGGAATGCTGGGTCCTTGCTTGTTTTGATCCATTTCATTCTCTACCTGTGATGGAAGGCACTCTGTATATCTCAGGAGCCCATGAACTCTACTTTCCTATGCTGTGCTGCTGATGGGCTTGGGGTACCTACCATCAAGCAGTGGGAGGCCCTGGTATGAGGCAGGAGTGGCAAAAGGAGTAGCCAGTTGCTCCTTCTTCTGCTGCTGGTGGCTCTGACAGTAGCTGAGTCTCCTGTGAGGCTCTGTTTTCTGGCTCCCCTCTCCTGACTTCAGCCCCCTAGGGTGACCCTGTCATAGCCCCAGGCACCTCCCAGTGGCCCCATCTCCAGGCTGAGCTCTGATCATGTCTTCTTTTGTTGGTCTAATTCCAAGGCTGGTAGCAGCTTCCTGTTCTCACTAATCCCTTCCTTTTCCTCTGTTTTTTAGCTTTCCCGTTTTCCCAAGGCAGTTGTGTTTCCCACATAAAATTTGCTCTTTGAATAGCAGGCAAGTGCTGTTAGCCTGACTGGCCCATGAGGGATCCTTTATATTCACAACCTGGCTCCATAATATACAAGAAATGTACATATACAAGATATGTGCATAATATACAAGACTTTAGACAAACTGCTTAACTTGGAGTCTCTTAATTCACCCATAAAATCAGGATTTAGAACTAGAGAGGATGCATGTGTGGAACCTCACCAAGGGCTTTGCACATAGTAGGAATTTAATGAGTGACAGCTCTTGTTTTATTAGAAATCATCTAGGAAGAGAATAACAAACCTCTCAAGAAGGGAACCTGGTCTTGTCATTTTTCAGCTTCTACTAGATGCCACAGACTTAATAAAATAAACATAATTAAGATGACTACATAACTTGACCGAATAGATAGGTTGAGAGACTGCCAATATGACTCCAAGATTTCTAAAGGAGAATTCAAAGATTTTCTCCTAGATTTCTTAGTGCCATTATATTAGTACATCCATGTTAGAAACCCCATTTGTTTTATTATTATTATTATTATTATTATTTTTTTTTTTCGGTACTGGGGATTGAACTCAGGGGCATTCTACCTCCGAGCTATACCCCCAGCCCTATTTTTTATTCTTTATTTTGAAACCGAGTCTCACTAAGTTGCAGAGTGCCTCACTAGGCAGCTGAGGCTGGCCGCGAACCCGGATCCTCCGGTCTCAGCCTCCCGAATGCTGGGATTACAAGCGTGCGCCACCACGCCCGGCTTATTATTTTTTTATTTTTAATTTATCTTTTGGTAATGGGGATTGAACCCAGGGACATTTTACCTGTGAGCTACACCCCCAGTCCTATCTTATTTTTTATTTTGAAACAGGGTCTTGCTAAGTTACTTATGGTCTTACTGAATTACTGAAGCTAGTTTTGAACCTGCAGTCCTCCTATCTCAGCCTCTCAAGTACTGGGATTATAGGCATGCCCCACCATACCTGGCTTATTATTTGTGGTACTGGGGATTGACTCCAGAGACACTCTACCACTGAGCTACACTCCCAGCCCCATTTTCTTTTTTATTTTGAAACAGGGTCTAGTTAAGTTGCTGAAGCTGGCTTCGAACCTGTGGTTCTCCTGTTTTAGACTCCCAAGTACTGAGATTACAAGTGTGCCTCACCATGCATGGCTAGAAGCCCATTTTAAATATTAATTAAGGCAACAAATAGGAAACAATGCAGCAATCTTTGGAAGTACTTATTTGCAGCAGTAGCTCTTTCATTTTACCTTCTCTGCAGTTGTTCTTTCTCTTTCCCAGAGTTGCTCCAAGTGAAATCCCTCATCAGTTTTGGGTGATCAGGGCACAACCCAAGAGTACCCAGTCTGTTCTTGCATTCCAACTCTTGAAGAAATGACTGCTCCTTGTGTTGTGGTAGGGACTTGTAAGGTTTTATTAGTCACACTGGCTTAAAGTGCAAACCCTCTGTTGGGCTTGTCGAACATGGAGAAATCCCTATGTGTAAATATTTATGGATTAGGAATCAAATATTAAATATTTACTTCAGCTTCTTGGAATTATAAATGTTTTTCTAAATCCTAGGGGGAATTGGGATGTCTGTAGTTAAAACCAACTCTTATATTTAATTGTTTTCCCAACTCCCACTTGGGACATAGCAACATGGAAGAGGTTGGGAGGCCCATGGAAGAACTAAGAGCTCAGCTTTTAAGTTGGGATCTAGTTCAGTCTGTTTCCCTTCTGTATTTCATGATAAGTGCTTTGGAGTGAGTGTTCATACAATAATGGAAGAGGAAAATCCATACCCTTCAGTGCTGTGTTTCTCCATCCCAGATGGCCCCAGATTCAGTAAATGGGGATCTGTAGGGGCAGGGGCAGGGAACCTTTATGTGTCAGAAGCTGGGAGTCACAGGGTTGTAGGTGTCTTTCTCCAGGGACCAGCCATGGAAGAAATCATTACACCACAGAAAGCACAATACCTTAGGAATAAGACAGATCCAGATCTGAACCTCATCTCTGCTGATAAAGAGCTCTGTACCTTGGAGAAAACTTTTTCCTACTCTCTATTTTAGTTTTCTGAGGCTACTGTAACAAATTATCACAAATTTAGTGGCTCAAAACCATAGAAATTTATTTTTTTATGGGTCTGGAGGCCAGAAGTGGCAGTGGCAGGCTTGTTCTCCCTGTGGAAACAGGGAAATCTGTTTCTGCCTCTCCCAGCCTTTAGTGGCATCCGGCTTTCCTTGGCTTGTATCTGCTTCTCTCTACTCTGCCTTCACATGATCTTCTGCTCTATGTGTCTTTTATAAGGAGATTTGTCTTTGGATTTAGGACCCAGCTGAATAATCCAGGATGATCATCTCATCTTAAGGTCCTTAATTAGATCTGCAAAGATCTTCTTTCCAAATATAGTCACATACAGAATCAACAGGTTGAGTCATGCCAATAATTGTCTGGGGTCACTGTTGAGCCACTATGGTGTCTAAAGGGTTGGTATTTTCTGTCCCTGACATGAATGTGGATTGGTCAGTATCCAACTCTGTAAATTTACTTAGACCAAGTCTATTTTGTGGAATTGTTGTGGATGGTAGAAATTAAATGAGTGTACCTGTGCATATTGGACAGGGTAAACATTCATTAAACAGTGATTTTTTTTTTTTTAGTTTGTGAAGTATATATACACATTACTTATCACTTATTTGACTGTCTATCCATCCATTTACTATTTATTTAAGTAATCATTTATGGAGTATCTGTTTGCCAGGGGCCAGTCATTAGCCAGGCGCTGAGGATATAAAGCACTGCTTTCTGAGACACGAGCTGGTTGTAAGGATAGACATACTATAGTGGATAGAATCACTATAGTCCAATGTGATACACACCTTGATGAGGATCTATTCCAGGGATTAGAGAAACGACAGATGCACCTGGGTGATTGGAGAAGACTTCCTGGGGGAGTGACATTGAAGCTAGATCGTGAAAGTTTGTTGACAAGGAGTTTATTAAACAGAAAAATGTGCACAAGCTGCCTGCGAATCTCCACATATTGGAGATGGCAGGAGTCACAGTGTTTTGGAGGGGTGGTGAGGAATTCGGGGTGTTGGAGGACAGGATTCTAGTAGGGCAGCAGTGGAAACAGGACAGGGCCCCAGGAAACACAGCCAGACTTCATTCAGTGCTCACAGAAGAGAAATACTAGCATCCCCATCTTACTGGGGAAGAAAAAGAAATGGCTTTTCCCAGCATCACATACCTGGCAAGCTGAGGACTTGTGCCCAGTTTCCTGCTTCCTCTTTTCTGAGAGCAGCACAGGAGTATCCCTGGGTTCCTTTCTTCCTGTTTGCAGATACTTTATTGGTTGCTTTTATTCCCTCTGTATTTGGAGACCCTTGATTCCAGGGTTCACATCTAGTTTAGTGCGTGCCCCCAACCTGCCTTAGGTGCAGCACCCAAGGACCATGGTTAAATGAGTTTTACTGAGAAGAAATTCTGACATCAAGCAGGAGAGGTGGATGGAATTCTTTCTGAAGGCCTCTCTGACTTCATGCTTCTGATTAAGTTGGCTTACAAGGAAAGGTGCTATTTTCTTTTGGGGTCAAAGTACAGAGCTCCTACCTGGGACCTATTGTTACTGATTTCTCTGGGGGCAGGGGTGTATTTCCACTCACAGCCTGCACACCGGCTGTCACATGCTTTTTTATTGGTTTACATGTATAAATCTATTTATGTTTGCCGTCCACATGAGTGCTGCTTTTTCAATAATTCATAAAAACGTCCCACGAAATTAATCTACAATGAGAACTCAAACTTGACTAAAGCCAGCCCCTTTGCTCGGGACTGTCTTTGTTACAGACAGCATCCATCAGAGCCCTTTTTATGTTTTGTGAGTTCTGAATTCTCTCCTTTAAGAAGAGCCAGATTGAGGAAATCATTAATCTTTGACAGTTGTGTAGATATAATTAAAGATATATGAATATAAAAATACCTGGTATCTCAAATTACTTCCTAAAAGAACAGGAAGTGGGGGGAGAGTGAGTTCTATTTAAAATGTCAGATATAGACACATTAGGCTGGGTAGTCAAAGCAATGTATGTCTGTCACTCATGGAAACTGACAATTAGGTCCATAAATAGATTTTACAGGCTTCCACAGAAGAACGCACATCCTGCTCCACTCAGGCACATAGAAATGAGAAACATGAAGGCAGAGGCTGACTCATGGGAGGGGGTTGGGGAGGCAGAGAACTAGACCCTTGCAGACATCATGGCAGCTGGGGGCTGGGCTCACTGGAGGAAGGAGTCCACTGGTGTTCCAGAAGTGCACAACTTCTCCCCTGGCTCTGCCGCTCACCTCCCCTGCCAGCTCTGTCCAGTCTCTCCATCTCTTTTGGTCTGTTTCTCCAGCCTCAAAATGAAATTAATAACATCAGTTATTCCTACTTCTAAGAGCTCTTTGTCCAGAGGATCAAATGAGGTTATAGGTAAACACCTTGGAGACTGAAAAAGACTCTGTATGTAAGCAGTTGATTCTTTTATTAATAAGACTATTATTGATATTGACAACTGAGACATTTATATATGCACCAAGAACATAAAGTAGTTGATCAGAAAGCATGCCGCAGATTCAAGGTCTCAGGGAACTACAGAGAAATGCTAGTCAGGAAAACTGATATTTTCTCCCATCATTCAGCCAGGGTAAATGAGAGCCTGGAACCTGAGGGTGGGTGGGCTTGGGAATGATCTTGGATCTGTTCTCAGTGTCTGACTCCATGCTCAGGGTCCTCAATCTCTCAGGGTTCAGCCTTGTATAAGGCACATAGGATCTCTGATCTTGTTTCCTGGGGTGCATGATTCTGTAACTACCCTCCCCTGAGGATTGATGTGATAGCAAATAAAATTGGGAATATTTATATGAAAACTGTAATACCACTGGGAAATTTGTGATTTAAAATATGATCATGATAGGTTTGGGAAGTGATCAAAGGCAGGTCAGATACTCACCCATCAGTCTATCATTCATTCACCCAACTCTATAATCATATTTAATTTGTTTCTTATGTTTCCCACTGAGTATCCGTCTCCCATGGTAGAATGTAAGTTCTGAAAAGATGGGATATTTTGTGTGTTTTGTTCATTGAAGTGTCCCAAATGCCTAAAGCAATTCCCCATGCTGGAATTCTTCTAGGTACTTGAGACATTTGGGACTCTTCAACAAACAAAACAAGAAAATAATAAATTGAAGCTGACGATATAACTCAGTGGTAAAGCACTTGCATTGCATATTTGAAGCCGTGGGTCCAATCCCCATGACTGCAAAGCAAAAAAAAAAAAAAAAAAAAAAAAAAAAAAAAAAAAAAAGTTTAGTGAATGAAGTCTTCTGTTAGATTTTAGACACTATGATGTGAGGTACTATCAAACAGGATGAGGTACAGAAAAAAAAAAAAAAAACAGTGATGATGTGATGCTATTTTCTTCAAAGTGTTCACGGTTTGGTTGGGAAGGCTACAGGGCAGACAAGTTAACAACTGGGTTTAATGCAAAAAGCCAAGTGCAACATGATAAATACAAAAGATACATACACACACACACGCACACACACACATACACACACACACACACACACACGAGTCAGGGATCATAAAAGAAAGTATCCTCCCAGACCAGGATCTTGAGGGGTTTGGAGCTCTTGGGGAGCCTGTGTTCCTGCTATCTACAATTTTTCCCTTTGGTGTAGGATAGTATGTAGGTCTGGAATGAGGCATATCTGAGCTTGTATCCAGACTCCATCAAACAGCTATTACCTTGAGTCAGTCACCTAACCACTCTGGAGTCCCAATTTCTTTTTTTGATAACAAGTGTAATGAAAATTATTTACCTAAAAGCTGGCTCTCAGTGAGTGGCATCGGACCCGCCACCCTCCAATCTTTTACTTTTCTCTCCAACCCTGAAAGAATTGCAGCTTTTTTAGTGCTTTGCCTTTGAGATACAGTTTTTCTTTTGGTTGCTCATGACTCAAAAGGGATAGCATCTCATTGCTTCCACTGTGGCTCCTACCCTTGTTAGCTAAGTGCTTCTAATACCACCATATTACTAGCGCCTCTTTCACTGCCATTGAAATCTGCAATTGCTGCAATTGCTACCAAGATCAGCTACTGTTAAGGATCTCTGACTAGTTCCAGGTATTTCAAGAAACATTTTATGTACATCATTTCATTTAATCTTTACAACCAATCAGCGAAAAAAATGGTGTCTTCTGATTCTACAGTTGATGAAGTTTGGACTCAAGGAAGTTAATAAACTTGCTTCAGGTCATACTGTTCTTGAGAGACATTCAAGATGCTAGTTAGAAACATTCATAGTCTATGAGCCCCTTCAGGGTAGAAGATCCCTAACACACAGGTGGAACTCCCACAGTTCTTCCAGTCTGGCTGACCATACCACCCTCAAGTCTTCTGTATTCTGAGGCACCTGGAAGAGGGTCACCCTTTGTTATTCTTGGAGCGCCTGGCCCTTATTTCCAGGATTGGCAAGCACTTCCAAGGCACCTTTCCATCTTAGAATCTGGCTGGGAGCAGAGATGGGAGGTTGGTGTGCTTCTGATTATTATAGCCAGCTACCTGGAGGAAGGGCTCTGGGATGCCCTGGATCACATTTCATTATAGTGGGTTCAATATCTTGCAAAGGGAATCCTAACACCAGTGGTGAGACTGGATGCAAATAAGCCTTTTACAGATGCAAATGAATTTATACAAAGAGCTCTGGGTCAGAGCTGAAAGGATGTGTGACTAAAACCACTGACTACTTAAAAAAGAAAAAGGAAAAAATTCCTTTGGGAACTTGCCAGCTAATTAGCAATGCAGTTCTGCTTGGTGGCTGGTTTGCAGATATGGGCAGACCTAAAGTTTGGTGTTCAATCTTCATCCTTAGACTGACTCTCCAGGAGACTGCTGTGGCAAGTAGACAGGCTCTGGGTACTGAGGTTCCAACTCCCAGCGTTAATCATGACACTCAAGGTTGATAAGAACTCTCCAAAACAAACAAACCTGCCATTTGACTGATTTGCCTTTTATTTTATGTGATGTGACTCCAGTCCAACAGGCCTAGTTCAGGCGTGGCTTTGGCCACATATAGCTGCATGGACTTGGGTAAGTCACTTAATCCACCTGAGCCTCAGTTTCCTCACTGGTGCAATGGGTAACATTGCCCTGTTACAAGAACAGGTGCAATGATTCATAGATACAAACTTATAAATTGCCTACCTATTGAGGAGCTTCTCAACCCATTTCCAGTGCATACTCCTTTTCCTTCTGAGTTCCATTTGTTTGACAGAGTCCTGCCCCCTGTTGACTGGCTGGAAATTCTTCCCCACTCTCACTTCTTAAAACTTCTTATCTCCTCTTCCCTACCCAGTTAACTTTTTAAAGACAGTGGCTGCAACTCTTTCCCTGTCATTTGACCATTACAAGCTCTGGACAGAAGAGTGATGTACAACAACATAGTGAATGACTAAGGATGTCCTCTTCTTCCCATACATAATAGCAATGATACAATCTCTGTGCACACTTAAGTTTAGAAGAGGATTTCTAATGCCCACTTAGCATTATTTAATCCACATGACAGTCTCTGAGACAAATAGCATGACTATCACTTGAGCGCTCCTCAGGTGGAAGGAAATTTCCAAAATCACTTTGTTGGTCATGACATATCCTTCATTCACTAGTCAGTAGGTACACTTGAGTACTTCCTCTGTGCCAGGTTCTGAGCAAGTGATAAGTGATACCTTTGTTATTTTTCCTCTTTATTGCTTCCTGTGGGGAAGTAGGCCTGATTTTTTTTACTGGGGCTCCCACTTAAATTCTAGGTGCTTGGCATATACCAAAATAGACATGGTCACTGCCTTCATGAGGCTGATATTCAGCTATTGGGAACAGAGATTGATGCTGTACTAAGAAATATATGGAGACTGTCAAAGGCAATTCCTGCTTTAGGAGTGGGGAATACAGTTCTGAGACCTCTGGAAAGACTCCTTAGCCACTAGCATCTCTCACTGTGAAACAAATGCTGTTTAGTCATTAAGTAGATAGTAGTGCTAATCAGTCAGCTTTGCACTGCTGTGGCCAAACTGACAAAAACAACTTAGATGAGGAAAGGTATATTTTGGCTCACAGTTTCAGAGGTTCAGTCCATGGTCAGCTGGCTCCAAGACAAACAGCATGGTGATACTGCAGGATGGAGGAACGCTGCTTAGCTCATGACAGCTAGGAAGCAGAGACAGAGAAACATGAAGAAACCATGGACAGATATAGTCCTAAAGGCCATGACCCCACTGACTTACCTCCCTGAGCCCTACCCTTCCTCTGAACCTTCCTACATTGGAAACACATCTTCATTCAACACATGAGCTTTTGGGGGTCATTTCTGATTCAAACCAAAAGAGGTACTATACAGGTTTATCTGAGAAAACATATGGCACATCCCAAGGAGATTTATTTCAGGGTGAGAAGGATTAAATCCAGGCTGGCGGTGTTTCTTGCAAAGGCTAGGGTGACAGATGGGCCTGCTGCAAGCTACTGGAGGGCCAGGGTCTGCCAATGTGTATAAACAAATCGGGAGGGTAGAAATACTAATCATAAATGTAGCTGTTACCAACTGCTTACAGTGGAAGAGGCACTGGGCCAAGCATCTTATACATAATAACTCTTTTAATTCATATAGCAACCCAGTGTGATAGCTGTTACTATTGAATGGAGAGAAAAATGGGCATAGAGAGGTTAATAACTTGCCAAACCTCACACAGCAAAAGATAGCAGAGCTAGATTATGAACCCTGGCTGGGTATTTCTAGAGTTAGCCCCTTTAACCATGTTTCCCTGCTCTGAGAGAAAGCAGCTCCCTCTGACTGAGAGAGCCAGCACATTGTGGCCTAAGAACTGCCTGGGCCCTGCTGAGATAGAGCAATTGGGACAGTTGTATGTAAGTAATCTGAGCATAAGGCGACCAGGATCACGGGACACTGCAAACCTACCCTGTGACTTTGCATGAGCCCCTGACTTCTCTGCATCTCACTTTCTATGTCTATACCATGGGGGATTGGGTTAGAGGATCTTATGATGGATCTGTCCTGTACCATGTAGCCTCAGGATCTGTGAGGTTTCCTTGACTCTTGACACTCTAGTTCTCAGTGGCCAAGGTCCCAGGCTTTGATTCAAATTGGCTTGAATAAGTAGCTAACATTGGACAAATACAGCCTGTTTCAACATCTATGAAATGAGTATGCCAAGAGATCTTCCCCACAGGGTGATCATGAAGAGTAAGAGAGACATATGCAGCATGTTTGCATGACTGCCTGTCACCCCCTGCACACCCAGATGCAGTGTTGTCTGTTGCAGTGTTAAGTATACTCTGTGGATCACTCACATTAAGTACCCTCTCCTTGATGGGAGGCAGGGGCTATGTCAGCTTCTTATCTAGTGTCTAAGTGCCCAGCCCAAGCCCAGGTGTGTTATGAGTCTTGGTGAGTGTTTTGGGGGTGAAGGAACAAAGAGTTTGCCAACCAAGTCTTTCCCCACTGCAGAGTGGGTCCCTGAGGCTGATCTTGGCAGAGTTTGATTTGTGCACTGTAGAGTTCTGAACGTCTTCCAAGGATGTTTTTAGTTCTGAGATAACAATCAGAAATGAATAAAAAATTAGCAAATAAGCAATGGAGGTCTGTGTAAAACAACAACAAAACAGAAACCTTAATTATCTGGAGAGTCATGAAGATCCTAAGATATCACTTGACATACTGCTCTATTTTAACCACTCAATACCTACGGCAGGGTAGAAGCCCAGAAATCACGGGCAGCAATTGGCAGAAAAAGACTTCCTCTAACCTTAGTTCCCTCTTTATTACTTCGTGATCTGTGTCAGGTCCACATTATGGTGCCTTCCCCCCATGTGCCATGCACTCTGTGTGCTTTGCAAACCCTTGGTGTTTCTTTGCCTGTCCTTACCAGCAACCAGTAGACCTCTAACCTTTGAGAACATCCCCTGCCTTCATCCTTAGGCATCTGCACATGCTCTCTGCTCAGCCTGGGACTCATTTCCCTCTTGCAATGCTGGGCCCTCTTGCTCACTCCTCACCATGCAATCCTGTGCCCTGACAGCCAGCCCTGGTGTGAATTGCTAACTCTCTTCTCTTCCGTCCAGCATCTTCTGCTTCCCTCCCCATGGACCTGACTTTACTTTGTTTCATTCACCTCTTTGTTGGTCTACCTCCCTTCTAAGTGAGTCTTCTGAGGACAGTGCTGTGTCCCTGTTGCCTCTCTCCCCAGCTGGTGCTTGCTGTAGTTGGTTGGCTGAATGATTAGTGAACCTAAAGAGGGCAAGCAGGGGCCTGGACACAAAGAGGACCCTGTACAGTGAAGGCAGAGACCAAAGGGTAGAATGTGGCACAGGGAGTTTTGATGTTAGCTTTCATTTCACAACAGCTAACTGTAACATTATCCAGATGCCAATGATCTATGCACCGTTTCTCTCCAAGGTACTTAATCAAAACCATCTCATTAATCCTCAGAAAAATCTTCCAAGGAGGCGAGAAAGTAGAATTCATTTTTTTTTTTTAACATGAGAAAATGAGACATCAAAGGTGCTGAACCTGCACATTCAGAGGTTGACACAATTAACTCCCCACCTCCTGGGGACATGGGTACAGAATTCATGCCTCTCCCTGAGTCTGTACCTCCCATTCTCTCCCTGACATCATTCTGACATGCAGCTCCCACCCCCACTCCACCCCCACCCCCACCCCCACCTTCCCATCTATTCAGGACTCCACGTGTCACATCCAGGTTCACAGATGATTTTAGAAGTGGAGAGCGAGCAAATCCTGTCGAACAATTTAACCAGATTCAAAAGGATTTGGATCATTTGCGTAATTGGGCTAGCAGATGGTAAATGTAGTTAAAGTACAAAAATGTAGAATAATTACAAGGGGAGAAAGTAACACAGTTTATGGATGAGGAAAGTGATTTGGGAGAAAAGCTCATCGAAACCATGATGTCTGTGTGTTTGAAGAGAAGGACACACATTCCAGCTTGAGTTGGCAGAGGCAGAGCGTACACAGAGCAGTCCTGGGACTCTGGGGTGACTCCTGGTCAGAATGTGGAAGGAGGGTGTGTCTGTCTTCTGGAAGTACGTGATCAAGACATTGGACAGTTTGTTTGCTAGAGGCAGGACCACGACCACAGGTATGAGCCAAACCTGGTTCCTGTCCCAGAGAAGGTTTGGGTGCTGGGAAAGGCATCCAAAAGAGTCCAGGAGTGGGGAACCTGTCCAAGAGAGGGAATAGTTCTATTTAGGAAAGTGGGGTTTGGGCAGGGAAGTTACCTTGGGAACCTTGATCCCAGGACTAATTGTGAGTGAAGGAAACTCAGAGAAGAAGGCCTGGTCTACATCCCAGTTAGCTAAGCCCAGTTTAATGCCAAGCCCTGAAATTATGCAGCCCATGGTGATAGTCCTGCTCAGTTAGAACAGGCCTGGGACTGGAGTGGGTCCCATCCTGGAACTGGGGCTTTGGAAAATGTAGGACAACAAACTTCTGGAGAAAACCAAGGTTCATCCTGCTTCAGGATCAAGGGAGTTGAACAGCAAGAAAATGGAGAATACAAAACTGGCTGCATTCTAGCCAGGCACAGTGGTGCATACCTGAAGTCCTAACACTTGAGAGGTTGAGATAGGAGGATCAAGGATTTGAGGTCAACAGTGCATGGTAACCTAGTGAGACCTTGTTTAAAAATAAAAATCAAAATAATGCTGGTGGTATAGATCAGAGGTAGAATGCCCCTGATGTCAATCCCCTGTAATCCCTCCCCTACCCCCACACACAAAGAACTGGCAACATCAACATTATTCAAGAGTTTGAGCCTGAGGAATAAGTCAGGTTGGTGCAAGAAAGTGAGGCATGAGATCAGAATCTGAAAAGATTCTCTATCTAGGAAGTCAGGACCAATGCAGAGCCAGCTGCTCCAGGCTAAGGCTGTGAAAAGGGGAAGGACTTGGGGATCCTCTGGGTGTGAGTGTGGCGTTGCTGTGGCTCCAATAGGTATGTATGAAAGGTGATAATAGAGAAATGGATCCAGTTGCTTAAGGACGTGGCTTTCGAGAGACAGAGTTGGACCTACAAGCCTTGTCCTTTGCCAGCCCTTTAAACTGAACAAATATGACCTTTCTGTGGGTCTCAGAGACCCTTTGCTCTTGAGTTTAGGGAGATTATTTTCCAGATCCGGCCTGCATTCTAATTAGCATCCACAGTGGAGCAACTTTTGTGATCTCTTGATTACACTTCAAGTTTTTCGAGCATCATTTAAGGGAAGAATGTGCAGGGAGAAAGGGAGGATTCAGGAACAAAAAGTAATTAAGCATAATAAGTCTTTGGAGATTAGCCATTAATTTGGATGTGAAATGTAGAATTGCCTTTAAAGTAATAAGGGATAATATCAAGCAATTGTAATATCCAGCATGGGAAGTAACATGCTGATAACGATGCACAGGGCAGGGTAATACATGTGGCGGTTCCTTGGGTTTTGTGGAATTAATGATGTTGGTTTCACTTCACTGCTGATTTAAGACATACATTTCATAAATGGGACATGAAGGCAAGTGTATCTGAATTATGTCTCGAGCTGAATAGTCAGGAAATGGTAGTTCTTCAAACATAATCATGTTATATTAGGTTTAATGCTTAATCAGTAGATATTTACAACTGTTTTTTTTAATTCCTTGAAATGGTAGCTCAATAGAATTATCAGAAATATTCTAACATGAGCTTGTGAATATGCTAGGCTAAATTTCTGATTTAGTTGATAGACTCTGAAAAACACTAAATTACTCTTAAAGTCCTTTTTTTTATTTTGGGGAGATTTTAATCATACAGAGGAGCTAGATAGTAGTTTTTCATGCTAGAGAAGTATTGTTTGAGTCTTATAGAAGACAGGTAAAGTGCAGTCATCCCGTGGTATCCTCAGGGGATTGGTTCTAGAATAACAAAGATACTAAATTCTCAGAATGCTCAAGTCCCTTAAATAAAATGGTGTAGACTTTGCAAATAACCTGCACACATCTGCTCGTATACTTGACATCATCTCTAGGTTACTTACAAGACCTAGAGATGTAAATGATATGTCAGTGGTTTGTTATACTATGTTGTTTAGGGGATCATGACAAGGAGAAAGGTTTGTACATGTTCAGTACAAGCACAATTTTTTTCTAAATATTTTCAATCCTCAGAATGAATCTGTGGCTGTGGAACTCATGGCTGACTCTGTAAAATTCAACTTTATAAAAACTTGGGATATGGAAGCAATGAAGTCTGCTTCTGACATACTGGTTTCCTGGAGAAGCAGTATCCTTGCCCAGCTTTACTTTTGACTTTTTGTAGAAGAAAAACCACTCATTCATTTGTTCATGTTATATAATGTATCTATTCATGAAATATTTATTGAGCACTATTTGCCAGACACTATTTTGAGAGTTGGGGATTCAGCAGTGCAAAAAATTGAAGGTCATCTCTTATATTCTATTTCATGGACACAAGAGTATTGTATTCTGTGTGTATGTGTGTGTGCTTTAAGGAAATGAAAAGATGCTTATGATCTAAATAGAAGAGCAGAGAGAAAGACTGTGTGTGTGTGTGTGCATGTGTGTGTAGAAAAATTAATCACTGGAAGAAAATACTGTAAATACTAAATGTGCATATATCTGATTTTGCAGATTAAGCTTGCATTTTGTGTTTACATTTTTCATGTTTTCCACAATAAACACTCACAGTTTAGATAGAAAAGAAAATGAAATTAGTAATCAAGGTGGCTACTGCTTACAGGGCTGACCAGGTGGGATTTTCAGACAGTTCATTGTGGTACATAGAGAACTTTGTGTTGAAGAGTGACTTACTTAGATTCTTGGTTTATCATACTGAATTTGCTCTTGTTTTAAAGTCAAGAAGTCCACACTCTTCTTTGGTATATACTTAATTCTAACAAGAGCAATGATTTCTGATGTGATTAAAGGATTTCGCTCTAGTAAAGAATCATTAAAAAATAGCTGCTTTTGGTAATTGATTGTTTTGTGTGTGTTACCCTAATGGCGCTGTCTGAAGGATGAAATATCATTTCTCCATTTGCCAAAGCAGCCTTTAGGAACCCCAGGTGACACTGGGTTTTCCTCACTGGTCTTAATTACTCAGTGCAGAAGCTCCTGTTTTGAGCTCAGTGTGCTTCGTTCTCAGTGAGAAAGCCCAGCTGATGAGCTGTCCCGCACGAGCACACTGAGGTAGTCATGGAATTTGGAAACCATTAGAAAGCTGGGCCATTTCATTATTCATTCACTTGAAATAATCCTGGGACTGCTTTCAGTGACATGGTTCCTTCAGCAAATAAAGATAAGCCAAATCCCTGGGCACTCAAAGAAGGGGAAGATTCTCAAAATTAATTCCAGGCTCAAATAATTCAGCAGTATTTGTAATATTCTGTGCATAAATTGGCAATTTGCTAGAGAGATCAGGGAATGATAAAGGCATTCATTCCCCTCCCCCTCCTCATCTTAACAACTGCTGAGGCAGCTATTGGGATAAAAGAAATGTTTTATCCTTAATAAATGTCCTATCAGGTAATGCACTGATTAAGGGTGTCCAAACATGGCACCCCTCCCCCTTCAAAGCAATTATTTTTCATCAGAGAGACTAAAATATCTGAGTGGAGGGTGACTGTAGAATGTCTTTCAACATAGAAAAGTTTTTTATGAAAAATAAATACATTGACAATATCAAGAAATATAGAAATAAGGGGACTAAGTCTGAGGGTTTTCTCTTATTCAAAGTAAAGAATGTTTTGGTGATCTTATTTACTGGTGTGTTCAAAAACTGTTTGCCTTTTCCTGATGATTCCATATCCTAGGGATTCTTAAATCCAGCCTTCCTTATCTCTGGAATCTCTTTCTTCCTTTCCACTTCACTGTCAGTTGTGTGACTATGTTCTTGCTAGGAAATCTGTGGGAGATTTGGTTAGCCATGCCCTTCTTCCTTTGCACTTTGAGCCAACTATACACCAGACACAGGGGCCAAAAAGAGATGAAAGAGATAAAAATATTCCTGGAGTTGCTGGCAAAGCTGAGCTGGAGGACATGGCTTAGATCCCTTCAAGGCTATACCTGGAGACCTACTTGAGTTAGAATGGGGTCTGCATGGCTAACAGTCCACCCAGCTGGTCACTGGGTTTGCCTGGTTGGGCTGCCACCAGTGTGCTATCTGGAAGCAAGTGAGCCCCAAGTAAACTCAACTCCTCATTTTTCAGCTCAGGATCAGATAGGTCATTCCTCATATAGCCCCAGCAGTAGGGTGGAATGGATTGTCGATGCCACCTTCCTATTAATTAAAAGAGGGTGAGGGTTTCCAATGGGTGGGCTGCTGGCCTTTCTCACATTTATTTTGATTCATTGTGTGTATCTCTCTGACCCTTGGCTGGCTGAAATTCTCTTTCTAAAACACAGAACCTGTGCTACCACTCCCCTGCCTTCTAGTCCTCCAGGTCAGCATGGTGTTAAACTTCTACCTGACCTGGCTGCTATCTGCCTCCTGTTTCATAAAGAAGCCCTGGTCTCACCTAGATCTTGTTATAGCCTTAAGCAGAGCTGTTGTCTCTCTGTCTGGAACTTTTTCCTGAAGTCTATGTCTTCATTCTGTTTGAGTGCTGGCCTTCTCAGTGGAAAAAAAAATCATCTGTATTTATTTTATATTTATTGTATTATTTATCATGGCACATTTTCATTGTTGATTTCTTTGTATCTCCAAGTAGATACATGAGACTTAGTATTTAGCACATACTAAGTACACATTGTTGGATATGTACATGAAGTTTTTTTTTTATTTTTAAAGCAATAAATATTATATTGAATCTACCTAAAGGGAGGTTGTTACACTGACTTTTAAATTTTATTTATTTATTTATTTATTGGTTTTCATGGAAATAAATGATTCTTAATGCAATTATTCACTGTTTTAAAATTACCTGAAAGTAGTCATGAGAATTTTTTCTTTTTATCAATGAAATCAGATAGGATAAGAGCCCTCGCTTCATCTAGGGTCCTTCAGGGTAAGCCACCTTGAGTTCTTAATCCAGTACTTAGATTGCAGGATGGGTTTTACCATAGCTGAAATTCTATCCATTTTGCCACAGAATCAAGTAGAAGAATATGGGTTATGGGCCGTGTTTGCACTGATAACTAATCAATGATGGATGAAACTTTTTTACATGTAAAGAAAGGGAAAATGAATAAATCTTTACATTGGCTATAAATGGAAAATCCCTCTTTATTAAATCTACTCTTTTAAGTTATAGAGAACTCTTCTTTGAAGTCTTCGACTCGCTAATATTGAGGTAACAATGGCTGTGATTTATCCTTAAGGACTTAAAGGGGAAAAGAAGTCAGCAAGAGGTGTGTTTGACTTTCATCCTCTCCTGACTGTTCATCAGCCTGGAGGTTTCCATAGAGTACAGGAGCTGGGGGGGTTGCCAGGACAAAAGCCCCCTCTTCCACACCAGGGTACCTCGAACCATTCCAAATCCTCTGGTTACTTCCATTTTCTGTTTCCAAAATTATTGTCTCAGAACCAGGAATGAAAACTTGGCCCAGCAGGTTTTGTTTAGAATGAAAAAGGTTTCAGAGACTAGTAAGGAAAAGCAAAACAAAACAAAAACTAGACTTCCTTTCTATTTCAATAAGTGAGTTGAAAGGAAAAATTTTTTTGGTACTTTATTTATTTATTGCTTTTTTTTTTAAAACCAAGCTGATGAAAGTCCTGAGTGAGAGAATTGAGGGGGCAGCAGTTATAAGCACTGTCTAATGATGTCTCTTTTTGTCTCCTCGAGAGTGTGTTTAAGCTTCTTATGGCTGTCTCAGTGTACTTGAGGTGATTGGTTGTATAAAACGCTAAACCTTTAAATACTTCTTTACAAAATTACTCTGCTCTAGCAGCCTAGACAATTTTAAAAGGTTGGTCTCTAAAGGAGCCATCTGGGTATAAGATGAAGCTGTGTATATCCCTATGAAATATTCGGTCAGTCTCAGCATTTCAGTAAGTTCTAAGGATTCTCATGATGAACAATAATATCAATGCCCTAAAATGACTGAGTTTTCAGGAATGGCCCCGAAAGTCAGCAAACCTAATGCCACTCCTTTTCTTCTTGCAGCAAAATCATTCATTAAGTGTATATATGTATTTCATACTTACACAGACAGGCAGTTCTTTAAACTAGCATATTCAAGGGATGATCATTCACATCAGTAAGAGCTAGTAGCTTTTTTGGTGGCCTGAGGTGACATCTGGGCAAATAGATACCTCAAAGTCTTTATTTACAATAATATGGCATTTTTCCACATATTCAATGATTCTATATTGTGCTCTTCCAATGTATGTGATACCTCACCTGCATGTGCACACACACAAAAACACACAGGACCACCATGATACAACCTCTGAGCTCTGAGATGGCAAAATGAGCATGAGCTTTGAATCCAGAAAGATGCAAGTTCCAATCTTGCCTCTGAAAAATGCTATCCAGATGATACTATTCAAGTTACTTTATCTCATGGGTCTCATATTTCTCATCTGCAAAATGAGGAATACAAGAACATCTCCTTAAGGGAATATGGGAAAATATGCATATGAAGGATTTATTCATTTATTTAGGTTAAAAAACCAAATATGTTTACCAAAATGATTAATGAAGAGTTATTAGAGATGAATGGATCTTAGCTGTAATGATAAGCAAGTAGAAATTTTAAAAAACTATTGGTTCTCAGTAGAGTTTGGGGAAATGGAAAATTTTGCAAAGAGTGCTTGTGAGTTTATTTAAATAAACTTTATCAGAATACAGTTTTTTTTTTTTTAATTCAATGTAAGGTCTTCATTCATTCTTTCCTTCCACTGGCAATCTAACCCAGGGTTGCTCTACCTCTGAGCTACACCCCCATCCCTATTTTACTTATTTATTTTTTATCTTGAAACAGAGTCTTGATAAGTTTCTGAGGGTCTCAATAAGTTGCTGAGGCTGGCCTCGAACCTGCAATTCCCCTGTCTCAGTCTCCCAAGTACTGGGATTACAGGCATGTGCCACCATGCCTGGCAATTGGAAAGCCTCTGAAGGAATTCTTTTAGTCTCCCCCTGAATATTTTATGTAACGGGAGGAGGAAGATAACTATTAAATATTACAGTTCTTAAGCCAGGTATGGTGGCGCTTGCCTGTAATCCCAGTACTTGGGAGGCTGAGACAGGAGGATGGTAGGTTTGAGGACAGCCTCAGCAAGTAGTGAGACTCTAATCAATCTAGCAAAACCCTGTTTCAAAATAAAAATAAAAGAATGTTGGGAGTGTAGTTTGGAGGTAGAATGCCCCTGGGTTCAATCCTCAGTATCCTCACCCAACCCCTTCCCCCACCACAATATTACAATTCTTAATGTGTTTGCTATTCTTCCCTTAGATTGTAACTTCCTTACATAGGTACTACTTTAGATTTCTATACTTTTATTTCTCAGTAGTTGTAGCCCAAATATATAAAAAGATGTTGAAACATTAGTGACTTAAATATATTACCAAACTTAGATTGGTGTATGATATCCTGACAGCTGAGGTGAGAAAGTAACATTTGTCTCAAAGCAAAACTCCCACAAACCACCTGGTCTGCGGCACAAGGGCGCTGATCTAGTTTCAGCTCTGAGAATCCCAAACTAGTTCTGTGGTCATTGGTAGGAACTCTTATTCCTTTAGTTTTTTTATTTCTCCTCTGCAGTTGAGTTCAATATAGTAAAAGTGTGCAAAATTATTGTGTGCCAGGATTTGCCTTCTAAAACCACATCTTAGCCAGGCATGGTGGTGCGCACTTGTAATCCCAGCATTTGGGAGGCTGAGACTGAAGGATCCGGGTTCGTGGCCAGCCTCAGCTACCTAGTGAGGCACTCTACAACTTAGTGACAGCCTGTTTCAAAATAAAGAATAAAAAATAGGGCTGGAGGTGTAGCTCGGAGGTAGAATGCCCCCGAGTCCAATCCCCAGTACCACAAAAATTTAAAAAAATAAATAAAACCACATCTTAAGAGGGAAGACAGACTAGTTTATACCAAATTGTAACAGATCAAACACAAAGACAACTGCAGAAGAAAAGTAATGTAAGAAACACAAAGTAGGTTATGTTTTAATCTGAAAATAGGTGATCAGAGTAGCATAATAGTGTGTAATCCCAGTACTTAGGAGGAAATATCTGGGCAGAAGTTTGCATTGGAGGTAGTAGTTGTCATACATACAAAGTTTGGCAGGGCAATGTTAGTGGAAAGAACACTGGGACATCCTAGGAAGAGAAATAGTTTATGCAAAGGTAGAATAAGGCATGTTTTGTTCCTATCAAATAATAAAAACTACTAGGTCGAGAGCTGTGTACTTATGGGACCTTTGTTTTATTCACTGATATAGCTCTAGCTTCTAGAATAAGATGTGGGATATGATACTGAATAAACAAATGAATAATGGAGTAAATAAACTGGCCTAGTGCAAAATGTGAGTGTTTCTCTGTAGATCCAAGCTCCACATCAAAATTCAGTTGCAATGTTACTTTGAATATTTGACTTATTTCTACAATTAGCTTATAAGTTCCTCACCAGCAAAAAAAAAAAAAACAAAAAAAAAAAAACACTTGGAAGCCTTCAGTGGATACTTGACAGTTGAATAATTGATTCAGTACTACAGTATTGGATGTAAGCCTTACAGACGGTCTGACTTGGCATTGCCTGCATGTAGAGATCATGAACTTAACTTGTCTCCCTTGTTTGAGGGGCAGCAAAAATCTGGTGGCTTCATTCTGTTAATTACCTAGGGAATCTGATAGTGAAGCCAACATAGCAACTGAAAGGGGCTCAACTAGGTCTCGTGAGAAGGAGGGGGAATGTTAGGAAAAGATTCATTGCAGATTAAATAACATCCTATATACTATAATGAGGGCCTGAGCAAATGCAGATACCTGTGGTTAAAGAAAATCACAGTTCCTACACAACCAGCACAATTGTGGGCGTAGGGGACCTTCCTGCTTCATTATTCTGAGCAATAGCATTATCAGGGAATTGCAAAGATTTGAGCTTCAGAATCAATATGTGCTGAGAATTACACGGCAGGAAAGCCAGGCACTAGAATTCTTTGAACACTGTTTTTATAGTCAATTTTGAAAAAGTCCATGAATTCAAATCCAAGGACACATTTTCAGCACTGGCACTTGTTAGCTGATACTGACATGGGCTTGTTCGTTTTTTTTTTTTTTTTAGAAGCATTTAGCATTTAGTGATTATATACTATTTGTTAAGAGCTGTCCTAATTCTGCAGTAGATTCAGCAATATGTCTCCTTCCCTAAAGGAGTATGCAGCTGCATGAGATGGGGGTAATTCTAGCCACACGTATTAAAAAAAAAAAAAAAAAAAAAAAGAATAATCATTCACAGAACATTGGAGTTAAGTTGTTCACATAACAGTACTGGGGAGGTGAACTGGTTGGCAGACATCTCTTTCATAGGCAGCCATTCAGGATTCAGGAGAAGAGGCATGAAGAAGCTCTGCCATTTTCTACAAGTAACTTCTAATGTCTCCCTGGGGCTGGTCTCCATTCCAACCAACTGGAAAGATAAAGAGGCATAGAAGAGCAGTCATACGTGGTGTTTTGGGGGCCAGTCCCAAAAGTGGTATTTGTCCCTTCCACTTAGTTTCAGACTAGAACCAGTCAGAAGGCTTCACTTAAGGGCAAGGGAGGCTGAGAAAGGTAGTCCAGCTCTATGCTCCAGAAGAGATCTGTACCTAAGGATTTGAGGGATTACCTGCAGTCTTAATCCTATCTAGACAACAACAGAATATACCTGAGATTCAAAATGCATAGCAAGAGGAAAAAAATCTCTGTATAAACTTATGACTACTATATAATATGTCCTGACTTTATTTGACCATCACATTTTGATCCAAAATTCATTTTAAAGATATTTATTATTATTATTATTATTTTTTTTTTTTTTTTTTTTTGCGGTACTGGGGATTGAACTCAGGGGCATTCTACCTCCGAGGTACACCCCCAGCCCTATTTTTTTTAATCTTTATTTTGAAACAGGGTCTCACTAAGTTGTGGAGTGCCTCACTAGGTAGCTGAGGCTGGCCCCGAACCCGGATCTTCCAGTCTCAGCCTCCCAAATGCTGGGATTACAAGCATGAGCCACCACGCCCAGCTTAAAGATATTTATTATTAACCTCATTTTATTAAAGAAAAAAATGGAGACTCAGAGCATTTTAGGTCATTTTTTATGGGGTTTATGTGAAGCCACTGATGGAAAATGAAAGGAAGATTTGATCCACTCTCTGTTTCCCTCACTTGGAGAATAATTAATATCATTTCTACCAACCAAGAGTAACAATGCAATGGATAGTATTCTGTGCTTCTCAGGACAGAGTTCTCTACATATGATCTACATCTAGAAGTCATCAGCCCCTGTTCTTCCTTGATTCTTTATTACATTTTTGGTGGAATGTTAATTATGCAACTCCCCAGTAAAGGATCAGCTGCTGATACTTTTAACTTTATCAATTCTCCATAGTAGAAACTCATCATCCAATTATTTATTTCCTTATCTAGCCATCTTCCTCTATCAGGTCATTTGTTTATTCCTTTGCTCATCCATTCCTTTTTCCATCAAATGTGTCTTAATATTTATGTTGCCTATTGAACATGCCTGGCACTGTACTAAGTGCTTTGGAACACCCAAAAATACAGTGCTTTGTCTTCAACAAATTCACTGTTCAGTCAGGGACTCAGACATGGAAGAAGATAACTAATAGGTTGTAGGTTTTTTGGAGGACATAGAAAAGACAATGCAATTGGACTAATAAATGGGAGAGCCAACTTTGCTGACAAACACTCCATGAGAGGAGGCACAACAGGAGACAAGAGAGCTTTGGGAAAATAAAAAGCCCTCTCATGTTAAAGAAGCAACAGGCAGAATATTCCAGATAGAGGAAATAGCATGGATAAAGGGAACGAGGAATGTGAGGGTGGGGTATATTCTAGAATTATAATAACTAGAAAAAGGCCACATGGAATGTGCCTGCAAGGAACAGCTAGAGGTGTGGATGCATTGGTTCTAAATGTCTAAGAAACGTATGCCGCCAGACCGATGTCCTTCTAATATGTCCCCATAATAACTGGGGCTCCTTGTGTCATAGGTCTGTCTATGCCCTGGGAGCAGGAGAAGCAACCACCAACACTGCTTATGTCACCTGGCAAATGGTGCCAGGGTCCATCTGCCCCAATGGATTTCTCCAGCGATGCAAGTGAGGAAAGAGAATCAGGAAGGACTAAATTTCTAGTGCATCAAAAACTGCCTCTTCCACAAGGCAACCCTGACATGCTGAAGAGTCCTAGAGGTCAAAAACTGGGCAGACACTGCATGAAAAACAGGTGGAGACCCAGGTATGCAGAGGCAGAGCTTGGGCTTCTAGAATGATTTCTGGTACTCTTTCCTACTCCCCTAACACAGACACACAGACACACACACACACACACACACACACACACACAGACACACACACACACACACACACACTGCTTTCTTAGGGATTTACTGATTCTTTAGTATCTGGTTATCTTAGTAAAACACAAAAAGAAACAGAGTTAGAGGGCAAAATATACCAGGAAAGACTGCAATCCAATAGGTTTGTGCACATTTGAGTACATGGGAGAAATGCACCATTAACCACTAATCCTCCATGGATTTTCCCAAGACTATCTCAGCTGCTTTTTTTCCTTCATAGTGTTTTCAGGAAGGACTCATAATTACAGCAGGTAAGGCAGCCCTTAAGAATGATTAAAATAAAAATAGTAACAATAAACATGTAAGTATTGATCCGTCATGGCTAATTGATCATATCTTTTCCATTTAGACTGGTGGGTATTTAATACTCACAGGCATGCCAGCTCATATGCTTATTGGAGTAAGGGGAATCCTCAAAGCCCCTTACTTTAGGACCTTCTAGCAGCTGGCCACAACCCATTTCAAGTCAATTCAACAAGTATCTACTAAGTACTCAAATTGTGCTGCCAGAATAATGGTGATCAAAAGATGCTGATCTAAAATGGCCCTCCTTAAAATTTTTCCAGTTTTATTGTGTTTAAATCATGGCTCTAGGAAATGACAAATGACACCTCTCTAGTTCCATTTAAATGTGTTTTGAAATGTTTAGAGAGAAGAGGTTTTGGCTTTTAAGTGAAAATCAGGTTTAAAAGATGCTTGAAGAATAGTACATTATGGTTTTTAGTATTTACTGTTAAATATTAGGATCATTAATAGTTGGTAGCTTTAAAAAACACTGAGAGTTGGGAAAAATTGGAGATAGGTAGGAGAGAATGTATAAACTGTAAAAGCATGAAAAAGGGATTATATAGAAACCACCAAGGAGTTATATAGCTGCATTTATTCATGTGATTGTGTTTTGTCTTCTGTTTCTGCTGCTTCTTTGAGAAGTGAAAATAAGGAAATCATAAAGGCATCTGTTCTGAGCACTACCTTTAGAAATGAAGTTACCCCTCATATCTATCTGCCTATTCCACCAGTCAACACCCCCCTCCCTTCCCAAGGAAAGGACATGACACTTTTCCCCTCTAGAAGAGTTTCTTTGTCTTTTTTCCTTTTTGCTCAGGGAAAGACCTTTATGACCCTTTAGCCAAGAGTTAGAAGATTAAAGGCAGAAAAAGAAGCACCTGCATGCTTTTGTCACCAAGATGCCCTGAATCCCCAAAGTGGAAGTGGGGGGGGGGACCTTTAAAGATGCTTTCAACTCTCAGGAAAAGTTCAGAGTATGGTGAAGTTTTTTTCCCTAGGATCTTGAAGTTAGTTTATAAAATATGCTATACTCCAACTTCTATCACTTTCAACCATTAACCGACCTATAAATGTTTATCTATGATCTCTTTTCATATCTAGTGACTAGAAAAAGATAAACTAGCTCCCTTAAAGCAGAAGCTGTGTAGTTGTCATAATGCAAGCCGACTCTTCCATGAGATATTGTAAGACTTAATATGTGACTGAGAAATATAAGAATAGAGGAAATTACTTGATGATTACTGAATACATTTAAGTATTCAAGGAGCTACTGGGAACCTGGACTTTCCTTCTCTTGGCATCAGAATGCAAGGGGATGAATATGGTAGATGGAGCTTAGTGGCAGAATGTATATGCAATGGATGTTTGAAGTCCATCGGATTAGAGGAGTGACCCCATGACATCCCTTCCGTAGAAAAATCTAGACAAGAATTCATGGTAAGGGAGATAAGGATTTTACTCTTGGGACCCAATCTGGCAAGGACTAAGCTCAGATAAAGAGACTCCATTTTAGTGGGTGACAATCTCTCAAACAAGGAACAGTATACACCTGCAAACAAAGGTAGAAGTACGGTCCTATGCACTGTCCAAATAAACAGAAGAATACTGTTATGGTCTGACTGTGAAATGTCCCCCAGAAAAGCTCATGGGTTGGCACTGCAAAAGTGTTCAGAGGTGAAATAGTTGAATCAAGGCTCAACCTCATCAGTGGAGAAATCCAACAATGGACTAATAATTTGAATGGATTTACTGGATGGGAACTATAGGCAAGTGGAATGTGGCTGAAGGTGGTAGATCACTAGTTGCATAGTCTTGTGAGATATTCTCTGTCCCTAGTCCTTTCCCTCCCCCTTTTGCTTCTCAGCTGCCTTGAGCAGAGCACTTTTCCTATGCTACACTCTACCACCATGATTGTTCTGTCTTGGAGTTGGCCAATCAGCCTGGACCTCTGAAACCACGAGTTAAAATAAACTTTTTCTCCTCTTAAGTTGTTTTTGTCAGATATTTTGGTCATAGCAACAACAACAACAAAAAGCTGAGTAAAACAAACACCAACTCAATTATTACCTGGATGTCTAGACTCTCCTTTAAGTCCAGCAGATACTGGGTCTATGGCAATACAACCACTTCCAGCCCCTTTTTTTCTAGTGAAACTAATGATCAGTTTTTTACTCTGGTTGGTAAACTTTAGACTTAATGGTATGAACTCCAAGGTTCCTATCTAAGGTTATAATGTCACAATCAGAGAGGGAAGGAGCAAGCCAACAAAGGTTATAACAGCATACAACAGTACATTTCTCAGTTTTTTATCTCTATTCTTCCTTCTTCTCTTAGTTACACTGGATATCTGTGTGTCCCCTTTTGGCTTTGGTGCAGTAGAGATTAGAACTATTTTAATTCATAGTTGATGAGGAAAACAATGTCATTAAGCTCAATAATTCAACACATATTTATTGAGCATCTAATCTACACCAGGTACCATGCTGAATGCTGGAGATGTATGGTGAATAAGATAGCCTCTGCCAGATTTCGGCATCTTATCCCTGATTTTCTTTTCCAGCATATTTGCCTTGTTTCTTGATGCATAGTAGTGCAGATACATAAAATTTTAAGTTGTGCATGATTTTGTATAGTTAGATGTGTATAGCTTGAAAAAAAAAATCCTACCAGGGAATGAAAAAAGGCAAGAGGCCTACATTTATCTTAAGTAGGGTCCTTCTCAGAACAAGAGTGAATCTCTGAGGGAAGGGTGATATAATTAACCAAGCATTGATAGGAAGAGTGTTCCTTATGGTTTAATCACATAAGTTGAATCTGCAATAGTAAGCTCAATTTAATGACTAAAATTTTAATTTCCGTTGTAGTATCATATCCATCCTTCATTTTCTAAGCCACCATCTTCAGCTCATTCTAGCTCATGTTAATCATTCTTATCTTTCACTCATTAAGCCATAGAAATGAAAGCACTCTTATACAATGGAAGCAAAAGTGGGCATGCAATCAGAAGGTCTGAGTTTGAATCTGAGTGCCTCCAGGTGACTTTGGTCAGTCTAACATTTTCTGAACTTCAGTTACTCTCTTGTAGAAGGTGGGGGAAATATGAGTGGCATTTTTCAGTTGATGTGACCGGTCAGATGATATATGAAAATTGCTTAATATTTCAGCTACTTTTTGTAAACCCTTAGCATAATATATTACTGTTAGACATGATCCATAAATGCATGCCATTACTTAATGGATCTCTTTAATTCAAGCCTAGTTTGTCTTTTTAAGATATGTTTTCCTAAAAATTTTAAATGTCTTGTCTTCCTCATTAGATTCTCATTTCCTTAGGGAAATGCCTTTTTCTTGTCTCTTCTCCTGCTCTAGGGATTGTCTGGGTAGGAGGGCACTTAGGAAATGCTCAGCAAATACCAATAATGCACTGTTTCTCATTTCTACTCTATCACCAATTAATAAATACTTGTCATCAGTACATGTAAAGACATCCCTTCAGAGCTTAGTGCTGCTGGTAGGGAGCAATGTGCTTCAGACAAATGAAACCTAAAAATGAGTAACATGTTCAATGCCAAATAATCAGGATCAAGAGACAAGAAAGCTTCTCAAGGATAACAGCTGTTTCCTCTTTGTGAATTCCTGGTGGAGGGACTGGCTTGCGCCAGGAGCTCCTTAAAAGTACTTGGATGCATGGATAAATTAATTAGTTAACTGACAAATGGCCTGATACATACTAAAAGTCTTTGAGAATCAGAAGGCAGAGAATTTGGTTATAGAGTAGAATGTTTTGATTTTCTTTTTAAGGGAAACTTAATTAATTGAATCATATTTTTCAGCGTGAAATAATCTTTAGGATGAATAAAAAGGAAAGAAAGAAAAGGCAGCTCTGTAGACAGAGAACACAGAACAGGCAAAACTCTAGAGGGATCTGCATTGTCATTTCAGCATTTAGTCTGGTTGAAATAGCAGAAAGCGTGAAGGGTCAGCTACAGGTTTGAAGTAGGCAGGTAGGACCATACTGCCCATCACCCATGTCAGTTGATATTGTTTATTCAATACACCTGTGGTCATGCGCTATTGTCCAGGCCCCAGTCTAGACACTGGCACTACTTGGTGAACAAGAGAGAGAGATCATTCCTGCCTTCATGAAGCTCATGTCTAGTAGGAAGGTGCACACTGAACAGTAAACATGTTCAGATTATGTATATGGTAGTAAGTGCTCAGGAGAAAGATGGTAATGTAACAAAAAATGCCCTTGAAAATGGAGTGAATCCTTAGATGGGGAGACACAACAGGTATTTCTGGGGAGGCGACTGTGGACTTGAATGACAAGGGGCCTGATTCATGAATGTGGGTGAAAGTCCGTCTGGGACAAAAGACTGGCTGTTGACATGGGTCACAAAAGCAAGGAGCTTAAGGTCCTTGAGCAATGGAAAGAATAAGTGTGGCTTGGAATTTGGTGAAAGACATAGTTTCCAAACAAAAAATAGGGCCACAGAGTCAAAGAAATTTTCTCTAGTGATTGATAAATGTATTTATAGACAAAAATTGTATAAAAATTAAATCTTAGCATATCAGGTAGTAACATGTTTGGGACTTCACCTTTATAGCTGAGAAGACCACTGCACATGTATGTGTGTTCGTTTCCTCCTAGCTCTGCTCCCTTGCTGTGATTGATGGCAAAGCCCTGGCACCCTGAGGGAAGGGACTGGTGGGGGCTAATCTGAGATCCCTCTTAGGACACAGGCAGGAGGAGGACTTTTGGAGGAGGAGGCTGTGATGCAAATACAGGTGGCCTCATTCACCAAGCTCCTGCTTCCTCACAGACTTTGTAGAGTTCATTCCTAAAACCCTCTCATAGAAGAGAATTGACGTATGTCTTCATCAGACTGAACAGATGTCAGGAGCAAGGAACAGAGGTTGCTGTGGTCTTCAAGTCTATACAAGAGGGTTTGATTTGATGACTATGTAGATTTATTCCCTGTTTCTCCAGTTCTCCCTTCTAAGCTGCTTTTGTGCTGGCAAATGACTTTGTTAAATAAATTAAGAAATCCCATGGCCTCTTGATGCATGTCTCTAAGCCAGAGGTTCTCAGGGCCCCAGAATCACCAGGAGCACTTGCCAAAACTGAGCTTGGCCCCACCCCCAGTGTTTCTCCTTTGGAAGGGCAGGGCAGATAATTTGCATTTTAACACCTTCTAAGAACTGCTACTGCTGCTAGTCTAGAGACTAGACTTTGAGAAGCACTGTTCTAATCTCTGGCCTTGATTTCTTGGTCTGGGAAAGTATCTCCTTGCTCCCAAAACTTTTTGTTTCTACAGACCTCAAAGCCAAGTCCAAACTCTCAAGTCAGCAACCCCCCGCTCCCTCCCATCCCCCCCCCCACACACACACAGTTGGTCATGACTGGGTCTTTTATATTTATGCCCCACAGCTCCTTTTTTTCCAATCTGAGCCACTTGATTTTCTGTCTGTATGTCTATGACTCATCACCACTTTGTCTTTTCTCAAACTGTTCCTGAAATTCCTTTCTCTCCATTAATTTTCTTATGTCCAAATCTGATCCACTCTTCAAGATCTATGTAGAATTCATCTTTCTTTACATTGGCTCGAACTTTTTGTTTGTTTTTTATACATAATGGGTGGCTTTTTGGATAAATCTGGTATTCACATCTAACTCTATCTCTTAGAAGCTTTGTGTGTTTGAACAACTTTGATCATCTCTCTGAACTGTCACTTGCTCTTCTGTAAAGTGGGAATATTGATTTGAAACATACAAGGCCATGATAGAATGAAGCCTATCAGTGCATGAGCTAATGTTTCAAGAACCATGAAGGGCAATTATATAATAGTATTTGGGATACTATATTTTTGGTGAGAGTTATTTATTATAGTCAGAGATATTAGAAAATTTTATAACTGATGCCTTTGCTTAGCTCATTAGCAATAGAAAACAGGAGTGACATTCTGAGAACGAAAGAAAATCTGTCTACTTCTATACATAAAGCTCTGATACTGAAAAGAAGTAAACAAATTCTTCTGGATGAATGATAAACGTAGCAGAGATCATTTATTTTCCTATCTGGATTACCTCTGGGCTATTAAAAGTCTAGGAAGTGGTTTGTGTTTAATTGCAAGACTTCTAACAAAAGATAGATTGTTTCCCCATGTGAAAGGCTGCCTCTCATCTGAAAGATGCCTGCTTCATTCCAACAAATGGTCTTCCAGTCAGGTCCCATGCCAGGCACTGTGAACTTACTCAGAGAAGACACAGTCCTGGTGCTCCAAGAATTCAAATCCAGTGAGTGACAGAAGAGTGTCAGAAATGCCCCTTCCCCCAAAGGACAGCCACTTTCATCCCAGAACACTGAGAGACCAGAGCATTTAGAGGAAAAAATTGAGATGTAAGCACCTGAGAAATTTCTAGCTCTCTGCTATCCTGTGCAGTAGCTACTAGCCACATGTACTGCTGAAATAGGAATTTAGATTACATATTGCACTAGCCACATTTCAAGTGCTCAAAAGCTACAAGTGGCCAGTGGCTATTGGACAACAAGGAATAGTCCAATTGTGACAGTGACAGTGCATCCTGTGGGGCAGCAGCTCTGTGATTCCAACTCCCATGCATTCTACAGGGAAATATCGGCAGCTGGCAGAGCCAGTAATATCAGTGTTTCACCAGCTCTCCACCCCTTCGATTGACTCCCTCTGCCTCAAAATGGTAGCTTCTACTCTCAAATATCAAGACTTCCCATTCTAGATGAAAAAATATTCAATGTCTTCCTATATCCTTGAAGAGAAAGTATCAACTCCTTTGTATGCCATAAAAGGCCATTTGTGATTTGACCCTCCTATACCATTCTTGCTCTGACCCATGTGTGCTACTGCTGTATTGAATTTACCATTTTTTGGTCATGACTTGAAGTTTCATTCTTCTAGCTGTTTGACTAAAATGTGTCCCCTCCCTCCGCATCACTCCTTTTCTCCTGCCCAAAGTCTTTTTGCTTGTCCTTCAAGACCCTGGTCAACATCTGTCAGGGTTGGCACCTTTCTTCCCTGGGCCCTTGTGACTCTCAGGTAGCACTTTTCAAGTCCTACTGTAATGATCTGTTTACATGACTCTTCCACAAGAACTTGACTTGATCACCTTTGAATCTCCTTCCCTGGTAAAGTGGAAAGTCGAAAGTTATACTTGGAATGAATGGATTCTCCCAGAATGAATAATTGATATGCAAATGAATGAACGAATTAATGATCAACAAACTAACCTCCTTAAGCAAGATGAGGATTCTCTTTGTCAGAGCCTTAGGATCCCCAGTTCCATTGACTTTCTTTTCTGTGAAACCCCAGGCTGCCATCACTCAGTGTCCAGAGCCAAATACCTTTGAACTCAGGATGTTAACCTAGCTGCCAGAGCCCCACCCCTAGCATGAGTTAATCATTCTGAGAATAATGTAGGTCAGGAGATAAGGAGACAAACTAGCTTCTATTTAGACAGATGTTGCTAATAGGCTCTGTGTGTACTCCTAATGAAGTGGGTCATAAATTCTGAGCTTGCACACTGCAGCAAGGTGGGACGCCTGCATTGTGATGAGTCTACATTATTCTGCTAGTTTACTGTTAAGGGGATTAAAATGCAAGCCATTCAATTGTGCTTACTGTGGTGCATGCAACGGATGTGATTCTAACACACACAGGGAGTTGGTGTTTTGAAAGTTTCTAATGGAAGCTATAGGACCAGAGACTAATGCAGATTTGATTTGGCCTTTGGCTCTGCTCTCAGTTAATGAGGGATCTCAAGTAAGTTACTTGAACCTTAAGTTTCTTATCTGCAAAATATGGGTAGCAATAATCCTTATCTCCCCCATATGAATATTTTGATGCTTAAATGAGATGATATACAACCATTTAAAGCATAAATACTCCAAGAAGAAAGGAACTGAGAAAAAAAAAATATATATATATATATATATATTTATATATTTGACAGAGAGAGAAAGAGAGAAACACCTGTGTGTGTATCTTGGGAAACTTCTATGGGCCAGGCTCTGTGCAAGGCCCATTGTGTAATCTTCTCTTTTAATCCCCACCCCAATTCTCAACAAGTAAATGTTGTTGGTTCTGAAAGATCTCCTGTTTGAGACCAAGGATCAGTTACTGAGCATCCACTATGCTTCAGGCTTCCAGTCAGTTTCACAGTTGTGGCTTTCACAAACCCATACCTGTAGGCTAAAAAATAGTGTTCTTCATTTTACTTATTATAGAGGTCCACGAGGTTAAGTAACTTGCCTAGAAACACAGAGAATAAGTCACAAGTAGGAGTCAGTCTGGGATTACAACTAAAAAGCTAAGACAGTTGTCACTCATTTTGCTGGCTGTCACACTGTGCTAGGAAAATGCCTAAAACGGCCTCTGCAGGTGCTGTGGCCTGGTCCCTGAAGTCTGACAGTGGTAGACATCACTCCAGTGATCACATCAAGTTAGATGGTTCAGTTTACCTTAAAATAGAGCAATTATTCAATAAGTGTAATCCAATCATAGGACCCCTTAAAAGGAGAGAGATTTATTAAATGGCAAAAGAAGTCAGAGATTCAAATCACAAAGGACATTCAATGTGGTATTGCTGGCTCAAATCTGGAGAGATCAGATTACTAAGACTGTGAGCAGCCTCCAGGAGGAGTCAGTGACCCCGTACTGAGAGCAAGAAGTGGAGACCTCAGTCCTGCAACCCAAGGAACTGAATCTGCCTACAACCTGAGTGAAATTTGGCATGGGTTCTTCCTCAGGGCCTCCAGATGAGAGCCCAGCCCAGCCAACACCTTGACTTTGGCCTAGTGAGACCCAATCCTAGAACCTGGACATCAGGCCCACAGGGCTATGAAATAGTAAATGAGTATTAAGTGTGGTAACTTGCTACATGGCAACAAGGAAACTAATACAAATGCTTTATACTACTTTGCAGTAGTTAATAGCACCTACTGATAGCGTTATTATTTTGAAAACAATGGAAAGAAAACATACAAAGCACTTAGCACAATTCTTAACTGGGAGGTGTTTTAAAAAAAGTTACTTTTCATTTTTATTAACATGCTTACTTGATAAATAGAGAAACTGAGGCTTCAAAGGATTAAATAACACATCCAAAACCTATGAGCCAGTGAGAGTCAGGGTGATAATATTCATGAAGAGCTGCCTCATCTAAAGGAAGCTCTTCATCCAAAGACTAGCCCTTCTTAATCCCAGTTGCCCATTGGAATTACCTAAGGAACTTATGAAAATAGAAATTTTTATGTCCTGATCACCATCATTATGAGTCAAATTCTTGTGTAATTATATTTTCAAAAGCTTGATGGATGCTTTTAGTGTACACAGCTGCAAAGTCACTCAGTACATCAAACTGGAGTCTTTGAGTCAGGGGTGTTTTTAATCATGTTTCTACCTACAACAGAGCCTGACACTTATCTTGTAGATACTCTGTTGAATGAAGCAAAATGGAATACTATCCTTCCCATAGTTGTTAGCTGTGTTTTTAATAGCCTTCTGATAGGTTGTGAGGCCTTTACTGCATTCCCATTCACCTTAGAGTGTTTGATGGTGAACATGGTCCCTAACTTTCTGCTGAATTATCCCCTTTTGGTGGCTGGCAAAGTGAACCCACCATCTATATCTGACAGCTCTCAGAATGTATGACTCAGCTCTCCAGCACTCTACCTCCCCACTTACCTCTAGGTAGATAGTTTCTTTTCTTAGTCTGTGGAGGAGACCATGCCATTCACCTGACAGCAGCATGCTTAAAATAAGTTGGTTAAGAATAGGAGCAGAAACTCAAAGCCACATTTGGAGACAGGCAAATTCTTCCCAAGTGGGCAGAGCTGTTGGAGAAAAGCAGATAAAAGGCAGTGTACGGGAGGCGTATGACAACTCACAGTGAGATCCCAACCTGGAATGCTGGCACTTGGTTTTTCTTTTTTTCTGGAATGGCCAGTGTCTTTCTCTTTTTCCTACTCATATTTATTTTTAAAATAGTTTCCCTTTCTCAAGACGGCCCACACAAATTCTACTCGTAACATATCATGCAATGAAAACCTTCAAGGAGGGAAGGGAAGACAACTGAAATTCCTCAGAAACAGAGGCTGCCTTGCCAAATATTCTGCTGGACACGGCAATGCTAATGACAGTCCTGCTCTAAAAAATTTATATGGCTTCTGCTGTTTTTCCAAAGAAATTGCACTACACTGTCAAATTAGCTTCCATTGCTTCTAGCCGAACAGCTGACAATGGAATCGAGGACGAAAAATCTCCATTCCCCGAATGCCAAGCCTTTTGAAATGCCCCTGCTTTCATGGCGTCTAATAAATGTCAGCTCATATGTTGCTTTTCAGATGGGCACCATCTGGTGTATTGGAAAGAACTGATTGGGAGATGGGAGGGAAACTGCCATTTACTGGCTGTTTGACGTCTGCGTCTCAGTTTCCTCCCTAAAAATTGGGAGAATATGTGTAGATAATCTCCAAAGTACATTTATTCTGTTAGAACTCAGTAGCATATTAAGACTGTAAGGAGCTGCTGGGCGTGGTGGCACAGGCTTGTAATCCCAGCATTTGGGAGGCTGAGACCGGAGGATCCTGGTTTGCGGCCAGCCTTAGCTACCTAATGAGGCCCTCCGCAACTTAGGGAGACCCTGTTTCAAAATAAAGAATAAAAAATAGGGGTGGGGGTATATCTCGGAGGTAGAATGCCTCTGGGTTCAATTCCCAGTGCCACCAAAAAGAAAAAAAAAAAAGAATGTAAGGAGCCATTTGTATTGTTCATCGTTTTCCCATTGCCTAGCATGACGCCCTGCAGGTAGCAATCGCATGATAAACATTTTGTTGAATAAATGACCAGTGGATTGACTGAGCAAATGAATGTCTTTGAAGCTGGTGAAGAAACCACCATGCATTATTCTTTTATATCATTCTCATGGAGTTTGTGCAAAGAAATAACATGTGGCCACTGCCTTTGACAAGTCAGATAGCTGGGTTACTGCAAAAGGAAGCATGGATTCGCTGTTCTTGGTTTCATCAGACCCCTAGGCAAGTAGTTTCATTGTGGATCAAATGTCTTATATAAAAACTTAAAGCATTGGCCGGTTTCTGGATCACATGCCCTAATGGAACCTGGGTGGTAATGGCCACCAGGGATGCTAAGGAAGCACAGAACCCAGAGGTATACCTCATGGCTCAGGTATCAGCTGCCAAGACTGAAATCAGGGAAGGCCAGCTTAGGCCAAGTGGAGAGATTGCACTGGTCTAGGCAGATGGAGTGCACAGCCCTTGAGTCAGAACCTCAGGCAAAGCGGCAAAGAGAAGTAGGGCTTGGTTGTAGTATGATGTCAGCAGAACTGAATGAATCAAATACAGCTGCTTTACCTCTTCATACTTAAAGGACATATTTGCCTATCTTCTCCCCAAATAGAGTTCATTCTGCAACATGGGTGATATATATTACTAAAGAAAAATAAGGATTTTTAGAACTAGACCAAAGTGAATTTGAAAGCTGGTATCGTCCTTTACTAGTTCCATATCTTGGAAAGACGACTTATATCTGAGTCTTGGTTTTTCTATCTTTGGTACATAGTTAATAATAGAGCCTCTTTCCTAGTGTTACTATAAGGATTGGACCAAGAATATATTCAAAGTGCCTAGCTCTGTGTCTAGCACACAATAAGTAATCAGTAAGCACTCTTTTTGTGTGTTTTCTTTCTCATTCCTAGTCATTCATTAAATATTCATTGAGCAACCAGAGTTTGATAGACACTGTGCTTGATACAAGGGATACAGGCATGAAAGAGACTGAGCTGTATGAGAGACAAGATTGTTTTTTTCAGTGGAGTAGAAGCAGACATGTAGCAGACAAAAAAAAAAAAAAAAAAAAAAAAAAAAAAAAAAAAAAAAAAAAAAAAAAAAAAAAAAAAAAAAAAAAAAAAAAAGCACATGACCATACAGAGCAGTTATATCTATATTAGAAACACAAACTCATGAATTATGGGTGTTCAGAAAAAGAAATGTCCAACTCTGTGTTGGAGAGCCTTGGAAAGCATCTGTTATATATTTCATCTCAAATATTTTGAAGTTGCCTAAGCTGAGCCCAATTTGGGGAAAGAAAATGTTCTCTAATATTTTGTGTGTTGTTGTGTGAGTCTTCCTTTTAAAAATTTTAAATGCTCCATCTCATTTTCAGGAATCAGGAACTCTTGGTTGGTGAACTATCAAAAATAGCAGTGAAGTTTTCTTATATGCCAGTCGTGAGTTTAGTTAAAATTATGATAATAAGAACTAAAATTTATGGCAACTAATACTCATACAGGTTGATTATTCTTAATTAAAAACTCCAAATACTCCAAAATTTGAAAACTTTCAAGGGCCAACACAGTGCCACAAGTGGAAAATTCATGTCTGACCTAATCTAATGGGTTAGTCATGACACAGAAGAAACAAATAATTTATAAAATTTCTTTCAGGCTATGTGTATAAAGTACATATGAAACATAACTGAATTTTGTGTATATACTGGAGTCCCAAAAATCTCATTTTATTTACATGCAAATATTCAAAAATTCAAATACATCCAATTTTTAATATTTTGTTATTAGTACAATATAATCTCACATCATAACGTAAATCATAGTGATAGTGGCATATGTGCACAACTCCAAAATCTTACAAACTTCTTATCCTAAACATTTCAGATAAGAAATACTCAACCCATACTAAAAATTACTAATTTATCTTTAACCTTTGACAACTATTTTCCTAAGCATTTTCTTTCATCAACTCAGTTAGTTTTTCCCAGATTCCCATTGCATTGATGCTCTTATTGTTCCAATTTTACAAAGAAGGAAACTGAAACTTAGATTAAGTACCTCTGAAAAACCATCAGTTAATACTTAGTAGAATTGTGACTTGAATTCAGGTTTGTCTGGCATTCAACGCTCATGTACTATTATGAGAACATTACGCTGCCTCCAGAAATCTCTTTATTTAGATAAGAGAATTTGTATGATTGAGTTTGTTAGCAACAAAACCAAAATAGAAAACTAGAAATGATGTTAGTTCACTTCTATATAATCACTTAATTTTAATAACCCTATTTCCTTATCAGGATAATATTCTTTTTGAAGATCTTCTAAGTACCCTTGATATCTTTGTTGTCATTTAATTTAACATCTTTAGCAGCTGTTCCACTGTTTTTTTTCTCCCAAAGGAGTGGTAGTTATAATCTCTAGGGATAATTTTTACTTTTTTTTTTTTTTTAACACAACTCCAGTCTTGAAAACAAAAGAAATGGCTAAAGCAATGGCAGAGTCATAGCTTATGCAATTTAGAGTAGTTGTTAGCTGGCATAAAACGATAAAATAGACACTGTCAAGAATGAGAGTTAAAGAGCTCAATTTTAAATTGCTCAAGAAATCATCTATAATCACCCGGAAGATTACTTGGGCATTCATTGAGCTCAGAACTGAAATATGGAAGGCTGTGCAATAGCCATATGGGTTTCACGTGTTAAGAAAGGGATATATATATATATATATATATATATATATATATATATATATATATATATATATATATATATATATACTTCAATAAACAGGTCTTGGTTACAAAGAAGGAAGTAACTCTCCATAACTAAAATAGTAGCCAGTCTCTTGAAAATTCCCCCATGGTTGATTGGGGAGCTGGGCTTAGGACATCATTTCGTAGTCCTTATTTCAGACAGAGGTCAACTGAAAACTGTTCTTTAATGCAAAGTAACCCCATGTAGAAAAAGAAAAAGTAAAATTCAACTCTTCTGATGGAGAAAGTAACATAGTATGTTTCCTTTGCTTGGAAGCAGAAACACAATTTTGGGGAGATGCAAATGCAAATGGCCATATAGTTCTATAGATGACCACCTAAATGTTGGAAAAAAATAAAAACCTCACTTGCAACCCAATAATCCCGTTATAATGCTTTATTATTGCCTTTTAATTATTAATATTTAGGCATAAGTTAATCATAAAGAATAATATAATTATCAATACACCTACTACCTAGTTTTGACAAAGCTTAAAATTTTGCCCTATATGCTTCAGATTTTTCTTTTCCTAAAGAATTAATGTAGGTCTTTGAGGGTGTAGCTCAGTGGTAGAGTGCATGCCTCGCATGCATGAGAACCCTGGGTTTGATCCCAGAATCACAAAGAAAAAATAAACAGAATGAAAAACCAAGAATTAAAATATTTAGATTGCAGTAAGACTTTCTGTGATTATATTCCTTAAAAATTTTCCACCTTTCTTAAGTGATAACCAGTATTTGATACCTAATATTACTTAGAGTATATATAAAAAGTCCATACTGCATATGATATAGCTAAAATAAAATTTACTTAAGGTGATATGTATTTTAAAACTTTATAAAAAATGGATTCACTCAATATTGTTGGTGAGATTTATCTATGTTAAGCTAAGGTAGTTCTAATTTACCCACTTTACCTGCTATATATAGTAGCTTGTTAAATATATGTACCAATAATAATTTACCCAATCTTCTGATGATGAGAATTCAGGTAGTTTATAATAAAAAAGCCTTAATAAATAGTACTTATCTATGCCTTTGCCTCATGTGATAGGATGTTGGGAGGTGAATATGTAGGAACAGATTGCTGTATCTACATATTTATGCCTCTTCAGTTTTTCTAAATATCACCCAATTATATTTTAAAGTAGGCTTCCCAATTCATATGCCCAACAGGCGGATATCCTTCCACAAAAAAGAGTAATTTTCCTTCCTTCTCTCCACAAAAAAGTGTAAGTTTATCATTTACTATTGTAAGACCTTTTACTTTTGGCCAATCTTAGGGGGATAAAATGACCTCATCTTTGTTTTAATTTGCTTTTCCCTGACTACAGGATATTAGGCTACATGGTTTTCAGGTTTATTGACCATTGAGGGTTTTTCTTCCAATTTTCATGATCATATTCTTGATCCTATTTTTGTACTGAGAAGTTTTCCTTCTTCATATTGACATGATATTCTTTGTTTATTCCATACACAAATATTTTGGTACTATTATAAGCATTGTTATTTCTGCATATGAAACAATAGATTCAGTGCAATCCAGATCAACATTCTATCAAGTGTAGGTGTGTTTATGTGTATAACTGGGCAGATTCTAAAATGTGCACCAGAATGCAGATGGCCAACAATAGTGAAGACTATTCTGAAGGAGAACAGAGTTGCAGATATTATTCTCCTAGATGCTAAGGCTTACTGACAATGCGATATGTACTAAGCATTGTTGTGGGCTCTTGAATCTGTTAATATAGTGTGAAATTAGAATATGGTGAAAGGTAGAAGAATTCCCTTTAATGCTTCAGAAGCAAGAATTTCTGCCATGTCTGTTTCAGGTTACACAGTGGGCTATATCAAGTGTTGCCAACATGACCACCTACCACAAAGTAGAATGTTGACTCCTACCTTCAGCCGCTCAGTTATCCTGCTTCAGTGCAGCTAGCCCCTTGATGCTTCATCACTTTCAGAACTTCCCCACCTCTGCTTCTTTGCTGTAGTCCTTTATTGCTCCCTATGTCCTTCCCCAGCATATCACTCTTCATTACTTATCACTATTTGTCATTATCTATTTTGTTTTATTGTGTGTCTCTATTAGACTGTAAGCTCTGTGATGATAGGCTTTTGTGTTCATTTCTCAACCTCCAGGCCTATGATAGTGCCAGACATAGCATACATCCCCTAAATAGTAACAATGAATGAGCAAATGAAAATTCTCTACAGTACTTTAAAAATCTTGTCTTTATGCTAGGGTATATTTCAGTTCCACTAAGGCTTAGGATATAAATGATCATCATCCTTAAAGCATGAAATTGTGTCTTGGCAATATAGGTTTTGATTAAGACTATAGACTTCAGATTCACACAGAGGTGTGTTTAACTCTTTTTTTTTTTCTGTTTGTGTGTGTGTGTGTATGCGTATGTGTGTGTGGTACTGGGGATTGAACCCAGAGGCATTCTACCTTTGAGCTATACCACTAGTCTGATTTTATTTCTTATTTGGAAACAGGTTCTCACTAGGTTGATGAGAGTCTCACTAGTTGCCGAGGCTGTCCTCAAATCTGCAATCCTCCTGTCTCAGCCTCCCAAGTACTGGAATTACAGGCATGTGCCACCACGCCTACCTGGGTTTAAATCTTAAATCATCCTTATTCCAGTACTGACCATCCTTGCTCACTACCAGTCACCACTTGGTGATGGTGTGACTGTTTACCTGTCCTTCTTTGGCTTGTTTCTGTACTTATAAATATTAATATATTACTAGCACTTGCGAGTGATAAGATCTGGCTCTTTCCAAGGCTCACTCTGGTGTTGAGGGTCACCTGGGAGGGGAGGGTGTAGTGCAAGTGGAGATAAGGAGACAATGCAGGATGTGAATGTTGCCCAGACCAAAGAGTAAATGGTGGTGGAGTCTAGAGGCAATCAATTTCTGAGTATGTTTTAAAGATAGCACCTGCAGACTTTACTAGATGTTTGGGATTTGCATTGCAGTTTACTAGGAATTTGGTTTTTGTGCATGAGAGAAAGAGAAATTGAGAATGTCTCCAAGGATTTGGGGCTGAGAAACTGGGAAGGATTGAGTTGTCATTTACTGAAATGGGGAACCCTGGAGAAATAGAAAGATTGAGAACATTATTTTTATTAAGTTCAAGGTATGGATTTGAGACCCAAGTGGAATTGTGGAATAGACAACTGAAAGAAGGAAGGTGGAGTCCACAGGGGAGAAATCTACCCAGAAATAGACCTTTAAGTAGCTTCTTCATCTTAGAGTAATGAGTTTGCATGGAGAAGAATTTTGAATTATGGGGTATCTCAACATCTAGAAGTTAGCAGAGGAATCAGTGAAGGAGACTGAGAAGGAATGGCCAGTGAGAAAGGAGCAATCCAAGAGAGCCTAAAAGAGGAAGTATTTCAAGAAGGCAGGAAGGATCAACTATGGATATTGTTGCTGGTGTGTCAAATAAGATG
The DNA here is from genome assembly GCA_004027655.1 of Graphiurus murinus. Classification (NCBI taxonomy): domain Eukaryota; kingdom Metazoa; phylum Chordata; class Mammalia; order Rodentia; family Gliridae; genus Graphiurus; species Graphiurus murinus. The sequence goes on along the minus strand of PVLC010000107.1, from coordinate 27,504 downwards.
ATGGCTCAGAGCTGACCAATATTAGGCTGAATAGTAATTGTTTTGCACATTATATTAAAAGCAAATGTTATGGTAGCACTTGATCCAGCAAACTTCTGAAATACCTTTTTATAAAATACATAAGCCAGAAACACCATTACCTTCACATTCATCTCTAAAATGTTAATGATCAGTACTTTCCATAGATGATCAATTTACAACTAGACATTTGAATTAACTATTACTTAGCTATTCTTTATAAGAATGTATATCTACACTCTATCTCTATTTTATTTATTTTTTAAAAAATTTTATTTATTTATTTATTTATTTATTTATTTATTTATTTATTTATTTATTTATTTATTTATTTTACAGTACTAGGGATTGAATCAGAGGCATTCTACCTCCGAGCTATACCCCCAGTCCTATTTTCTTTTTTTTTTTTTTGCGGTACTGGGGATTGAACTCAGGGGCCTTCTACCTCCGAGCTACGCCCCCAGCCCTATTTTTTATTCTTTATTTTGAAACCAAGTCTCACTAAGTTGCCGAGGGCCTCACTAGGTAGCTGAGGCTGGCCGCGAACCCAGATCCTCCGGTCTCAGCCTCCCGAATGCTGGGATTACAAGCGTGCGCCACCACGCCCGGCTCCCCCAGTCCTATTTTTTATTCTTTATTTTGAAACAGGGTCTCACTAAGTTGCAGAGAGCCTCACTAAGTAGTTGAGGCTGACAACGAACCCGCATCCTCCTGTCTCAGCCTCCCAAGTACTGGAAATACAATCATGCATTACCACACCTGGCTTCTATCATTTATTATACTTTTCAATCCCCCCCCCCTTTAGGAGTTTATTTATATTGAAATTGCTTGTTTTTTCTTACCCTAGTCCCTATGCTTCTATGTTCCTATGAGGGCAGGAACTGTGGCCAGTGAACCTACTCCCAGCAAGCTTCCTAGCACCTGCTATGGCAGGGTGTTCAAGTAGACATTGTTGAACACAACTGAAGTCAGATAGACTGAAGTCAAGTATGCTGTGTCCTTGGTAGCAGAGATAGATGGAGACAGGTGGAATCTGTGATTATGTTTCAACACTAGTGTTTCAATGCAATTTAATTATCCCACTATTTAGTCCAGTTCTAACACTATCCACATTTAGTGCCGACCCCATAAGCTATGGGTTCAGTCCTGTATGTCAATTCCCACTGAAGGTCCCAGTGGCAAGTATTTGGTATCCATCCCCAGGCTACTTGTACTTTAACTGACTACAAATGTGAAAGTTTCCATGCCCCACTCAGATTGGATAGTTGTCTAGAATGCCTCACAGAACTCACAAAAGTGCTACACTTGTAATTACTCTTTTATTATAAAAAATGCAAATAAAAGCTGGGCATGGTGGCACACACCTGTAACCCCAGTACTTGGGAGGTTGAGACAGGAGGATCGCAAATTCAAGGACAGCCTCAGCAAGTAGTGAGAATCTCATCAACCTAGCAAGACCCTATTTCAAAATAAAAATTAAAAATAGGGTTGGGGATGTAGCTTGGAGGTAGAATGCCTCTGTATTCAATCCCCAGTAATACACACACACACACACACACACACACACAGGAACAGCCAAAGAAGAGATACATAGTGCAATAGAGAGATGCAGGGTACAATAAAGAGATACATGGCATGGAAAAATTTGGACAGGAGAGCCACAGCAGGAGTAGTCTTCTATCTCTTCTGTCTCTGTGGAGTTGGAGTGTCCTTCACAACTGTTCAGTAATTGAACTTAATCTCCCAGAAGTCAAGAGGCCTTCTCATCTCATGGTCAACTTTTTGGTGACTAGCCCCCATCTGGAGGCTCTCTGGGGTTGTGTTATGAATCATCTCATTATCATAGCAAACACTATCACTCATGGGGGAATTGCAAGGGATTTTGAAGCTCTATGCCAGGGATTATGGACAAACCCCACAGTGGTCCTGTTAAATAGGCCTAGGGGAAATGAGTGGGCTCTAGACTTTTCCCCAAAGAGAGACATTGTATAAAGGAATGCAGAGCACTAAGGCTGGAATTTATGACCAAGGTGGCTCCAGCTGTTTGGTGGAGTCCAGTGGAAAATGGAAGTTGTATAGGCTCATGAATTGGCAGCAGCTTGGCTCAGGATACTTCATCCTTTTGAAGAAAGCTTTCCATCAGTGCCAAAAGGAGAATGGAGACTGGCTAACTTGTTTTCCAGAGACAAAGGTTGGTAAGATACATCTGGTGTGCTATAGTCAAGAATGGCCATGATCCCAACAGAGCTCAGATGGTGCTCAGGGAAGAGGCAAAGTAAAATGATGGAAATAACATTTATTAAGAGCTCAAATAAGGGCATCTTCACTAGGTTCTTTACACATGCCACAACAATCCTTTGATGATTCAGGATTCATCCACATACACTTGTTGAGCTACTCCTGTGTACCAGGTACTGCCCTGGGCTCTGAGGATAAGATTTCAAATAAGCCTGATGTGGTGCCTGATCTTTAAGAAGCTCTTGGTCTAGTTGAGGATAATTACAAACTAACAACAACCATATAATGTTGGTTATAAGTGCAATTCCAGATATTGGAAGTGCATTGAAGGAAGATAGTATTTTGTGATTCAGAGAGCGGATAACTTACCTAAAATCACATAGTAAGGGACAGATCAAGGCACAGAACACAGATTTTTATGACTCCAAAGCCAGTTCTCATAATGTATTGCTGGGCAGCCTTTTGAAGAAGCATGGTGTCAGAGAGAAGGGTCATGGAGTTCAGGCCTTGCCTACTGGTGGATCATGAATGGAATGTTAACTACATGAGACTGGAAGTTTTTACTGAGGAGCCTCTATGTTGGCTACTAAGCAAGGAGACCCCCTAGAAATCCACTGAAGACACTTCTGGTTGGTTTTTGCATGGCTCCTGCAGTTCTGCTAGAACACCCTAGGTGTTCCACTGCCTGCCAAGGCATCAGGCCCTGGCATGTGCAGGTTTCCATCCATGCCACCAACAAGGTGGAGATGCTCTTGTGGATCATTTCTGTTTTCCTACCTAGTGACATGGATAGCTCTGTGGAGCATGCAGACCGGAGACAGACAGGGTTCCAATCTGGTCACTGGTAGTTGAAAGTGTAGATGACAGACATGGAATGACAGTTAGCTGCTGTCATTTTCTTTTCTTTTTTTTTTTTTTTTGTCACTTCCGGGAAGATGGCTTCTGAGTGAAACACCTCTCCTTGGGCACTGTGAACTCAAATCAAATCTGCCATAAAAGCAGCTTCTTTTTTTTTTTTTTTTTTTTTTTTTTTTTTGCGGTACTGGGGATTGAACTCAGGGGCATTCTACCTCGCCTCACTAGGTAACTGAGGCTGGCCTCGAACCCGGATCCTCCGGTCTCAGCCTCCCGAATGCTGGGATTACAAGCGTGCGCCACCACGCCCGGCTCTAAAAGCAGCTTCTTGACAGAAGAACAAAAGCAACAAAAATGTGAAAAAAGCTATGAAAACTGAAGTACAGCTGAACAGAACCCAGAAAGACGACCGGGGAGAACAAAGGAGCCCGTCTGCAAGGAAGCGGTGCCACGCCGCAGAGCAGTGGCCACCATTGAGCCAGCCGCCTGGAGTCTACTAACACCCAGATATTTAAGGACCTTCTGCATTCCCAGTGACCAGAAGTAGAGTAAGCGACTCCAGAACCCCACATCCTAACCAGGCGGCATATCTCTGCACCTTCGACAGTGACCGGAAAGTGTGGGATGACCGCATAAGTCCACACAGGGCCACTCCAGCTCACCTCTCCCTCCAGAGCCAGAGCAGTGACCAACTGCACTGCAGAGCTTGAATCAAAGCTGCTGTCATTTTCTAAGCCAGCAAGGAAAGTTTCCAACTTCTGGAGAAAGACTTGGGCTGCATGGCCCTGGCAGGTACTGTTGTGGACCAAAGCGTTGCACTTGACAAACAATGTACCTTCTTCTGCCATTTACTGTTTTTGAAATCTTTATTTTTATGTTTTCTTTCTCTTTTAAAAATAAAAGGGATTCATTTGGTGGTCACTGAATGTACTTTTGGGAGACCTGTTGCTGCCCATGATGGTATTATTTCCCTCAGTCTCTTGGTCCCTCTTTGTTTTTGCATCTGAAACAAAAAATTGCACTGGTCCTGCCTCTCAGTGGTGTGGCCATTTGCTTTCTGTCATGCAGAAGCAAGAGATACATTTTAGGGAGTGCCATGAGGAGCAAATATATGTCAGCTGTTGGGGATGTTTTCCTGCAAGAGCATTCAAAGAAAGGACAGGAGAGATTGCAGCTGGCCAGAAGGATCTCTGCAGGGCTCTAGGTGGAAGGACGCAGGGCACCCATGTCCAGTGTCAGTGTGTCATTTTTATAGCAAATACTAAATTGTAAATTATTTACTTCCTAAATAAAAGGTAGGGTCATTCCAGTCATAACTCCTAAATAAAAGGTAGGGTCATTCCAGTTATAACTCCAATAACCTCTCATTCCTTCATTTCTTAAGAGGAGCAAAAAGAGACTAAAAGTTACAACTGAGGTTGTATGTACAGCTCTGAGAATGGGTGCCATATGTGAAGGTCTCTTCTCCTGTGAGTCTGTAGACAGACCAAATATGTGAGCCTGAGCTCCAGTGGAGGCAGGCCAGATACCTGAGCATTGCACAGAGGCCTAGCATACACTGCCCCTTCTAGACGTGCATTGTGCACCACCCTTCCTCGGTATGTGTTGCCAGTGCTTGTTCATGTTCTCACCCCAGGCACACTGATGGCTCTGTTGACAAGATGTGCACTCACTCAGCTCACCTACATCTGGACTGCACTACTCATTGCTCATTCTGCCCCTCCCCCATGCTCTCTTGATGAATTTAGCTTAGCTGAGTCTTCCCTGGCAGCTGTCTCGTGACCTCAACATATCCATTGCATGTATTTACATCGATCATAGGACTTCTATGTTTTCTACCACATTGAAACTTTTAGGATAGGACCAGAACTTTCTACTTCCAGATTCCCAGAATCAGAAATTTATTTACACATTTGGAAGGAGTTGGGAAGGAAAGAAGGGAAGAACAAGAAGACAGGGGGGGGGGGGGGGGGGAGGGAGAAGGAAAAATTAAAGTACAGACAGGTTTAAGACTCACATGATGCCGGGCGTGGTGGCGCACGCTTGTAATCCCAGCATTCGGGAGGCTGAGACCGGAGGATCCAGGTTCGCGGCCAGCCTCAGCTACCTAGTGAGGCACTCCGCAACTTAGTGAGACTCGGTTTCAAAATAAAGAATAAAAAAATAGGGCTGGGGGTATAGCTCGGAGGTAGAATGCCCCTGAGTTCAATCCCCAGTACCG
>PVLC010000107.1:0-22072 GCA_004027655.1 Graphiurus murinus | reverse complement strand
GACTCACATGATCTTGAATCCCACTTGTAGGTTTTCTGATTCATCCCAAGTAAGTTTCTTCACTTGTTGACCTTTTGTTTCTTTCACTAAAGAAGGAAAAAGAATAATAACAACAAGAGCCAGACGCATGCTTATAATCCCAGTATTTGGGAGGCTGAGACCAGAGGATACTGCCTCAGCTACTTAGTGAGGCCCTCTGCAACTTAGTGAGACCCTGTTTAAAAAAAAAAAGAATAAAAATGGGACTGGGGGTGTAGCTCAGAGGTAGAATGCCCCTGGGTTCAATCCCCAGTACTGCAAAAAAAAAAAAAAAAAAAAAAAAAAAAAAAAAAAAAAAAAAAAAAAAAAAAAAAAAAAAAAAAAAAAAAAAAAAAAAAAAAAAGAAGAAGAATAAAAATAATACTACCCTCACTGAATCACTGCAAGGATTTAATAAGAAACATTTGTAAAGGGCCTAACAGTGTCTGGCCCTTGAAAAGCAATAAATAAATGCTAGTTCCTAGAGAGTTCCTCCCAAGTAGTCACTGTGGGCAAAGAAAAATAAAAAGGAATTTCTATGATAGAAACTAAAAACAAAAAGAAAAGAAAAATGAAAAAAGGAAGTTTTACTACTGCCCATTTTAGGAAAGAAAATTTATTTTCTTTACATATGAACAGAGGGTAATGTTGCAGTTAAGAGGCAATGATGTCTTGGGGCACTTTGTGACAGAAAAAGAAAAAGCTACAGATATCTTTTATCTTTTTCTGAGAGATTTCACCACACAGGATGTCTCTAGTTCTCAGGGCCACAGTCAGGCAGGTGGAACTGCTGAAGGACATATTGAGTGTCCTTGAGGTTTAGATCTCAAAGGATGACACTTGCTCAGGAGGGAAATGTGTGTGGGGGCTATGATTTCCATAATTCATGTGTCTAAGCCTCATGAGTACTGGGCAGTTTGACTTTAGAATATTGCCATTTTTGTGAAAGTATCAGTAGATTTAGATAAAAGAAATTTCACTCCTATTACTGATTGGGTAATATTTAGCATGTCTTATAGCCTCTCTAAGCCTCAGTTTCCATGGCTGTCTAGTGGATATACTAATAATACCTGCTCTCAGAAGATTGCTAAGAGGGCTCCATATGACCACAAATGGGAAGCATTTTGTGAAATCCGTGTGTTGTACTAACGTCAGTTGTGGTTATGACTGTTGCCTTACTGGTCCCTACTTCAGGCATCACTTTGCTTGTCCCTCTTGGGAATTTTTGTTGTAGATCAGAGGATGAAACAATACAGTTGAGTGTGTGATTCATAATTCAGATCATGCATCCCATAGTTGCCATTCCACTGTGTCCTTGGGACAGATTTTCCTGCAGGATTGCAGCAACATGACCACAGTCCCCAGGAACTCTTCAAAGGACTTGAAATTTAAAAGACCTCATGTCACACATAGCTCCAAGTACATGATTTCCAGTGCTACTGAGGCCCCAAAAAACAGAGACACATTGACACTGGACATGGGTGCCCTGCGTCCTTCCACCTAGAGCCCTGCAGAGATCCTTCTGGCCAGCTGCAATCTCTCCTGTCCTTTCTTTGAATGCTCTTGCAGGAAAACATCCCCAACAGCTGACATATATTTGCTCCTCATGTCACTCCCCAAAATGTATCTCTTGCTTTGGCATGACAGAAAGCAAATGGCCACACCACTGAGAGGCAGGACCCGTGCAATTTTTTGTTTCAGATGCAAAAACAAAGAGGGACCAAGAGACTGAGGGAAATAATACCATCATGGGCAGCAACAGGTCTCCCAAAAGTACATTCAATGACCACCAAATGAATCCCTTTTATTTTTAAAAGAGAAAGAAAATATAAAAATAAAGATTTCAAAAACAGTAGATGGCAGAAGAGGGTACATTGTTTGTCAAGGGCAACGCTTTGGTCCACAACAGTACCTGCCAGGGCCATGCAGCCCAAGTCTTTCTCCAGAAGTTGGAAACTTTCCTTGCTGGCTTAGAAAATGACAGCAGCTTTGATTCAAGAGTGATACAAAGACATGACTCAGTGGCTCACCTTACAGTGGGTCTGCTATGTAATGATGTTGGAGAAGAACTACAAATAAACAGATTTTAAGGAAACAATTTACCCAGCCTGAATTAGCCCTAATTTGAAATGAGAAAAATAAGAACAATATTGAAAGATTCTCATAAAGCCAGATTGTTTGAATGAAAAGGCTATCTTTATACTGATACAATCCTTCCATTTTTAGTGTTGAAATGTCCTTCTCTTTTAAAAAAAATAAATGATAGTGATAGATGATATTTGTGAAAACATTCTTGATTGGCAAAATAATAAATCAGCAACACTGTAATGGTCCTGTGAGTTTTTGTTGTTTTTAAATTTCACTAATTCATGAAATTCTATTTTATTTTATTTTGGTCCTGGGGAGTAGACCCAGAGGCATGCTACCTCCAAGCTACACCCCCAAATGCTATTTTATTTTTATTTTGAAACAGGATCTCGGTAGGTGGATGAGAGTCTCACTACTTGTACTACTTGCTGAGGCTTTCCTTGAACCTGTGATCCTCCTGTCTCAGCTTCCCGAGTACTGGGATTACAAGTGTCTGCTACCACACCTGGTTCATGAAATTCTAAAACATTAAAACTACTAGTGTAAACTCCTAGCTACTAATTAGTATGTACTTTAGAGACATAGACTATCTTTCATCAGTGAAACAGAAAAAGGAGAGTTTAGTGTGATTTACTTAGATTATTTATTGGCCAAGAATGTTCTTGTCAGCATGTCTCTGTAGCCTATTAGGCTTACCCTCCACCCTGTATCATTGATTCCAACCAAAACAGGGGACTGTGATCTAGCAGGATGAGCCCTTCTTCACATCCTTGTGTCTGCCTTACCCCAACAGAGAGAGACCCAGCATCCTGTGTCTCACCAAAGCTCCCTGTCCTCTGCTACCTGCCTTCATGCCAAACTCTCTAGAACATTTAGTTACTTTATTTTCTAGTCAACATGAACCCAGAACAGACTGCAGAATGTGCTAAGATATGGGTCAAGGGAACATGTAGGCTTAGGATAGAACACTTCTACCCAGGATAGCAAGGAAAGAAGATTCCATTGCAAGAGGTGTGGATTGATATGGGCCTTACCAAATAGAATTTGGGGAGATATGATGTGGCAGATACAGGCTTTTAATCTAGAGAAGACAATACCAAGGCATGTTCTTTATCTTCTCTGTACTTTGGCACATGCTCCAACTTCTGTCTTCAGTTTCTTTCCTATCTTGTCCAATGACGAATACCATAACTGACTTTCAAGACCAGCAGAGGCAGCTCTTCAGCAAATCCTCCTCTGCATTTCTGCTTTGTAGCCCTTGTCACATTTCTGCAATTGGGAGGTCCTCTGGCTAGACATTGAGCTCCTAGATACCAGGAGCTGTTGTTCATGGTTTTGCCCTCAGTGCCTAGCACTGTCTGATACTTGTATTCATATCTGGATAAATGCTTACTGATTAGGTCCTTGCACCTTAAATATAGGGTGTGGCGTAGCTCAACACTGCAAGTATTGGGAGCAGATTTTTTAAAGTGTGAATGCAGATTCAATAATGTATTCCTTAGATTGAAGGATCATTAGCTATCCCTGATAAAGACAGTGACACCACTAGACTATGACTTAGGGTAAATAATTCTGTTGCAGGAGAGAGCTCCCCACAAGCCTAGTCTCAGAGACAAAGGAAACTCCGGAGGCCAAAAGTAGGATAAGCAGGTATTCCTTTATTCAGCAGCTGATGACCCAGACTGGTAATTTCCCGCTCTCTCTGGGCTCCGAACAAAGAGATTCCAACCCTTATATACAGTTGGTCACTTAGCTTTTGAGAAGAAAGGGAAAAGAAAGAAATGTGAGATTTATTACACTTTTACCTAGCAAGAACATGGTACCAAAAGTAGGAAGAGGGCATTAACTCAAGGCCCTGTCTCAAAGCCTGACCTGGCTGGCTGCTGCCCTGTTTAGGTTTAGAGATAACCCCTGCTGCTCCTGTCTTTGGCATGCAGAAGGAAGGGGCTGGCCTCATTGATTTGCAAGCTCTCTCTGTTTACCTTCTCTGCTAATTGTCAGCACACTGGCAGCTAGGGGAGGGAGCAGGAATTCCTTTCTCTTCTATCCTTAGCCTAAATTTTTAAATAATAATATTTCCATGGCTCTGACTATTCTTTTCCATATCAATTCTATTAGTAAAGTAAGGTAAAAACCGACCAGCTAATGTATTACTTGGCTTGGCCCTGTGGTTTGTGAGATTTCCTTACATCATTTTGCTCCAATGACTTGTCTGTTTTGTGTCAAAGATACTTCCTTTTTTCCACAGAGAGTTTACTTCCATGTGTGTGTGTTTGTGTATTCCTACAGTTAAAGATTAGGGTGACACAAATTGGAGTTAGCTTAATGTCATTTTTGAGCCAATAGGAACTTGTCGGTTGGGACTGCAAACTCCTTGTCTATATGTCGCCTGGCTTTGTAGGGTCCCTTCCTTCCAGCAGTCTGACTTCACACAGTCTGACTTCACATAGGCCCTTGAGATTGACCAAGCAATATGAGAGTTAAGATCAGATCTTCTAATACATTTCGATGTAGAACTTAAAGAACATGTGCTTTTTATTTACATATTCTGTCTTCAAGGAGCTTTAAGAAACCAATTAAGATACTAGGCCAGGTAAGCACTGTGATAAAAATAATAGGCATTTCAGGAGGAAACTCGGAGTGACGCCTCCCTTCTGAGAGGTTGTTTCTATTCTTAGACATTCTTCCAGTGTTTGTGATCTGTGCTAGCCTGAGAGGGCCAGTTTTATAGGCCATGAGATAGAATAAACCCACCTGAGATGTAGGGCTCAGGTGGTAGAATGAGAGTCTTGCTGAGATACTAGAACAGGAAGTTCCTGGCTGGCCCAGTGAATATCTGTTGAATGAATGAGTGAAATATCCCGGTCCTGGTCCTGCTCTATGTCAAATATTCTGGGTGCCTGGGCAGTTTCTAAAACCTTTCTGATTCCTGATTTTCTCATCTATAAAACTATGAATAATAAAATCTTGGAAGGAAATTTATATAAATGTACCTTGTCAACTGTGATGTTAATATATTGACTATGATTATCTTGTATTTGATTATAAGTATTTTCAAGTATGTTTTCTCTCCCCAGCTAGATTAAAAACTGTTTTGGGGACAAAGTCGTTGTCTGCCTCAACCATGGGGTTGTCTAGGAGTAAACCTGGCAATGTCTTGTCTGATAAGTACCGATTTTATGTATAGAGAAACTAAAGAAAATATTTGAAAATGATACCACCATAGAATATGCAGGGTATACCCTTAACATCTCTTGTACCTCACAAGGCTAGGGGTAGTGTCATAATCTTAGGGAAGATTACTCTTTATATACTCTTATATATTCATTATATACTCTCTATATATTCATTATATACTCTTCCTGACTATATGGTGTGCCCTAGGTACCATGCTACAGGCCCAACATTCACTTAGTCCTTACAGCAATCCCACAGAGTCAAGAGTGTTTGTTCTACTTTATAGGTAATAAATCTGAAGGAATCAGAGAGGACAAGTCATCTTCTAAGGTTGCACAGCTAGTGACCTGAAGTATACAACCTAAGTCCACATACTAGACTTTTAAAGCAAGCTCATTTTTTGTCCTTAAGCAGCAACTTTAAGTAGTCATGTGGCACCCACGCAGACAACAGTAGGAGTGTGCAAAAAGCTGAGGACATCTTTGGCCTCAATTAATTCTGGTCAGTTTTTTCCCACACCACCTGTTTCCTCTGGCTTTCAGATGACTTTGGGCTTGAACTTCAGATGTCAAGGGGGTTTCCTGGGGCCCTTGGTGAGCTTGCTAATCACAAACTGAAATGTTTCCTCCTGCACCCTTTGCGGGCATTGCTGCTACTCTGGGTTCATCCTTGTCTAAAATATAGACTTTCTGGAATGCAGGGTCATTCCACAGCACCAGTCTGAATTTGTGTGGAAGAAAGAAAGCAGATAAGAAACCCAGTGCCATTGAGACCTGGCTGGCGGAGAATAGGGAGATGGAAGGAGGCAATTTTTTAACTTTCAGTGATCACTGTGTTTCCATTAGAAGTAGGATGACCTTCTCAGGAAGGTTACAGAATCATTATTAGAGATCGTCAGAGCTGACTAGACACTGGATAATGGGGATTTGGTAGATTTCTATAAAGAGTGCTTGAACGCAAAATTCATAGGCCAGCACAAAGACATTTTTTTCAAATCTCAAAGACTGTGTATTCAGAAAGTTTCTGGCTTGAGGAAGCTAATGTCGGACATAATTGAGGGTGCAGAATTTTCGGATGGATTTATCCAGGCTGAAGCTGGCATTCTTGGGTGCCACTTTTATTTCTTCTTCTTTCACATTCTGAGTACAGTGTTAAATAATGGAAACAGTTGGTTTGTTCTAGCAAGTCGTCATGGGGAACAAATGTTTCCTTTATTAAGCTTCCACTTGCAGATTCTTCTCTGATTGCCTTTACTCTCCATCTGATTTGGAAAACATTGCTTTTCCCCCTACATTTTTCACATTGAGCTCATGTTATGCATTCATCACAGCATGGGAAACTATGCCATCTCTTCTCAGCATCAAACTGCAGATACACCTGCCTCTATAGGCTTCTCACAGGGCAGTTTTGAGCTGTGAAAAGGCTCCTTGTTGGTCCTGGGGTGTCAGCAATGCTCAAGTGGTTACCAAGTTCATTGTCTTCCTGTCTAGAATCCTGCATTTCTCTTGATGCTCAAATATAATAAATCCCAGAGCAATTTTCACTGTGTGTGGTTCCATTTTGTTTTTTCAAAACTGAAACAGAACTCATGCTTCCTCCCTCTTAGGCTAAGCAGGCCAACAGAAAGGTCAAGTTGCTTTGCTTCGAGTTGGCATTAGTCAGCTCAGTGTGACCACACTGGGTGGCATCTACTTTCACTGGTGAGAAGTCAGGAAAATAAGTTAAGATTTGGTAACTATAGTGCAACACACAGACCTGCTCCTCTGTGAAGCCGTTGCTCATTCCCCTCAAACCAAAGTGCCCTTGTGCTGCTCTAGTTTCAACATGTCCTCTCCAAAACTCAAGGGTGTCAATGTGGTAGTATGAAGGAAGCGACCTTTAAGAGGATTAAGATATGAGGGCTTCTTGCTTATTAATGGAACTAAGGCCCTATGAAGCAGGCTTCCTGCAGACTTAGGCCAGTTTATTCTTCTCTTTTCTCCCACAAGGACTAAGCAAAAAGACCCTCACCAAACTAGATGCCTGTATCTTGATCTTAGCCTTCCCAGCCTCCTGAACCACGAGAAATCAATTTCTGTTTATTATAAATCACCCAGTCATAGGTACTTTGTAGCATCAGCAAACAAGGACTGAGACAAGCACTCTTCCTCAGTGACCTTGTTATACTCTGCCAATCCCTCTGCATTGCAATTGCCTTTTCGCATATCCACTATACTATCATTACTGAAGGCAGGGACTCATCTCTAAGATCTCAGCACTTAGCGTGAAACATGCCTTCAGTACACACTCAGAGTATGATGCAAGTTTATAGAGGGAAGAGAGAAGGGAGAAGGTAGAAGGGTAGAAAGAGATCGAAAAGTGAAAGGAAAAAACAAGCAAAAAAGAAAGCGAGAATAGTGAGATATTGGAAGGGTTCCTTGGTTAGTTGAACTACCTCATTTTGTCACTGAAACATGGGTCCTGAGGAGGTTCAGGCTGTGAGTGTCCTTGATGTCATCACTGAAATGAAATCAAGGACGGTTCATAGTGAGGGACTGACTGATATTATTGAGAGAAGGAAAGAAGTACACACTCTCAGAGACAGGGCAGAGAAGGGGCATTGGAAGTGAATGTGCTAGCTCTGTCTTAGCTAGGCGTATTCATACATGTGAAATCTACAGTATAGGGACATCACCTAAGAGGATGTTTTTAGTTCTTCTTTGTATTGGAGACTGGATATATTAATTATTACCTATTGGGGATTGTTTTCTTCTTTGTTCCTGATGAAAAGTAATACAATGATTTCCCTACCAGGGGGTTTGTTGGTTTTTTTTGTTTGTTTTTGTTTTCTTTTATGAATTTAAAAACAGTACTAGATCTATATAATATTGAGGGTCTGATATTACATCTATGTAACACCGAGGTTTACTCGAGGGTATGATACACAGCTGAAATAATCATATGACCTATGGATACGATCTAGTTATTTATTTAATTATTATATTTGTGATAAGAGTATGTGAAAGTGAATTTTGAATCTGGATTTTTAATCATGGCCACTCTCATTTTGTCTCTCTTATTTCCTTTCTACCTATCCTTATGCTTTCTATCCTACCTTAATCTTATAGGTAAAACAACAGTGCCTCAAGGTTATCTCCCCTGTAACACAGTGTAGCCCAAGCTTTATTGTGTGGTTTTGTGAATTATAGGGAATGCATTTTCTGGCTCCTCCTTTTTTTTTTTTTTTTTTTTTTTTGGCTCTGCCTAGGGCTAGAGGTCAAGATGCTGTCTACCTGTTTGGTATGGTGACCATTAGCCATATGTAGCCACTGAATACTGGATATGTGGCTGGACAAACTTGGGATATGCTACATGTGTAAAATGCACACTGGATTTTAATACCTTCATATAAAAAAACAAAAAAGATTGTGAGATATCTCAACAATTGTTTATACTGATTTTATGTAGAAATGATATTTTGTATATATTAGTTTAAGGAAAATACATTAATAAAATTCTACCTATTTCTTTTTACCTTTTAAATGTGGCTACTGGAATATTTCAAATTACATCTGTAGCTTACATAAAGTTTCTTTTGGGCAGGGCTGCTCTAGGTCATCCATCTGGGTCTCTAGGCTGTATAGTCCCCCTAGAACTTAAACTCACCTCCCACCCACTGCCTGTACTGCACTTCAGCCCCCCTGGACCATAGCAAGCCCCTGCCCCATCCCCTTTCAGCCACACTTCACTGGCCAGTTCCTCCATGTTGCCTTTTCTGTGCCATACAGATCAGTGAGGATGGCAGAGGTAAGCTGAGGTAGGATCAAATCCAGCCATGAGTCCAAACTCTGCCACTGTCTTGGGAAAGTTAGCACACCCCTTTTAATGCTAAATTTTAATACTACACTGACAGTCACAAAAGGAGTTAATCCATAGATATGAATGTGCTTTGTAGATAATGAAATAACACATACATGTCACATTATCAGTAATTACACTTTAGCTTTAAAACCTACTCACTATTGCAATGATCCAATGTCTAACCACCCAATCTTGGACCATTTGCTTCTCCTCACTGGGCAATCTAGTGATGTATAAAGCAGGGCAGTGGGCTAGGTATCCCTCCAGCTCTTAGTTTTATGGTAGGATGCAGGATGCTGTCATGCAGAGAATGTGATTTGGGGAGACAGACCACTGAGGTCTGAATCTTTCTTGCCCTTCACATTCTTTGGCCTGTATAAAGGACTCATTGTACAATGACGGCAACAGTGAAGAACAACATTGCATAGATATAGGTACAATAAAATCTTAACCTCATGTAGCCCATTGGAATTTAGTTTTTGTACATAATATTTTTTATTTGATATTTCTCTACCACTTGAATTGAAGTATTGCCATAACCCCACTTTGGAGAGGAATAAATGGGAACACACGAGTTAAGGGATGTCTCTTTGATTATCCATCTGAAAGGGGGAAGCAGAGATGTGAATGTGGCTCTTCCCACTGCCAGTCGTACCTTTTCCCACCCATACAATGAGAAGAGCGGACACTTGGTTTGTTAAGGAGGTGCTGTTGACACCAGGGCCTCTGCATGGAGATGGAGGTGTCCCTCAGGCTGTCCTTTTGTCCCACCAGGTTGCAGCAGTGTAGTGCTTGAGAGACCACAGCTGCTTCCTCCAAAAGCTCCCTTGCTGAGGAGCCTAAATGAACTCTGAGTGTTTTCATTGACTTTTCTGATCTTCCAACTCAAGTTAA
This sequence comes from Graphiurus murinus, assembly GCA_004027655.1. NCBI lineage: Eukaryota > Metazoa > Chordata > Mammalia > Rodentia > Gliridae > Graphiurus > Graphiurus murinus. Next base: position 12,055 of record PVLC010000107.1, on the reverse strand, counting down.
AAGCATCATTTTGCTTCGCTGTCAGTCAATTTCACTTTTGTGAGAATTTTAAAGATGTATAAGCCCCTAAGGTGACAGTCCCAGCCTGATGCTGTCACGCTGAGCTGTGTCATATTGAATTCTGTCACTGAAGAGAAACAAAACGAAATGCACCCAGGTGTAAAATTCCAGGTCTTGTTCATTCTTATCAATACCAGATTAGAATGGCAGAGTCTAATATTATGAAATTGATATGATGAAGATGGATGTTTTAACTTTAATGGGTTGGTAGCAAAATGTGTCATTTGTATATTCATGTATTCACATGTATGTATAGACATGCACAGGCAGTGAAAACTGCCTCATTTGACCCCACTATTATTTTTAATATTTTTTTGGTAATTAGACGTACCCATCACAAAATGTATATTTTCTATTTTTCCTTTTATTGGTTGTTGTTTTGAAGCCAAATAAATTTGATTGGCTCCACATGGCTTTTTCATCAGGTTTACTGATAAGCTCATTGGTTTGAGATTAACTTATATCTGTGTAGAGTATAGATTTAGGTACATTTTCTTACAGTGTTCCTTGAAATGCAGATTATTTTTCCATGCAGCAAGCTGATGAATGAGGCCTTTGGAATACCACTGATGAGACCCAGCAGTGTAGGAGATGTGGGGCTTTTAAAACATTTACTAGGAAATCGCTATTCTGCAATCTCCATGCCCCAACAAGTAGGGTATGTAAGCTCCCGCTGACTTCACCTACCAGGACCTGGGCTAAAATGTTTTATTTATTGCTTTTGATTTTTATCATTATTCAGCAGAACAGTTTGTTTACAAGAATTTTATGATGGGAAAAATTTAAATGACTGTTCTATGGTCTTTTTTGAGTATGGTTTTAGTTGTGTTTTAAACTCATAAAAGTATTATTGAAGTATTATTCTCTAATATTAATGAAAACTGTATGTCCTTTAATCATCCAATAATGATACTAGCAACACAATGCTGATTAATATTAATACTAGTGTTAATGAGAGCAGCGTCTATAGGTCACGTTTTTAACCACTGTTTCAGACATTTTTTTCTATCTTCCCACTTAGTATTTATAATAATCCTAGGAGCTAAGCATTATTCTATCAATTTTATTAATGAGGAAACCAAGGCTTAATAATGTGATGTCAGCTGGAAATGGTAGTGCATGTCTGTAAGTTCAGTCCTTGGGAGGGTGAGACAGGAAGATTACAGGTTTGAGGCTATCAGTTTGTGGTAACCTAGCAGGACCCTTTTTCAAAACAAAACAAAAATAAAATAGAGCTAGGGTTGTATCTCAGAGGTAGAATGTCCCTGGTTTTAGTCCCCAATATCACCAAAAAAAGAAAAACAAGAGGTGAAGTCATTTGTGTAAGGTCACATAGCCTGTAAGAAGCTGGACTAAGATTTCAATTTAGGTCTCTTTAGTCCAAGCTATGCAGCTTTTATATAATCATATAAATACTTTCATAGAAAATCTCATTTTGTCATCTTACAGTTCAGCAGGTAGGCTGAGACAGGATGCAGATCTTGCAGAGAAGGGAAACTATCGTGAGGCATGGAATTAAACAGCAGTAAGGGATGCTGGTGCTGTGAACTAGGCATTACACACCTTGGTTTCCCCCTACTTTGCAGTTGCTGGTTATCCAGTAACAGTAGGCAAAGTTCAAGAGCAGATTAAGGTCAAATAAAACAGCAAAATGTTAGCTGTCAGATCTGTTCAGCTCAATGACGGGAGATGTGAGTTATATTACAGGGTGGTCCTCTGAGCTCAGAAAACAGAGGTGTGGAGTGGAATTGAAGTTGGCCGCTAGGCATCCATCTTTCCTTGTGATTAGGTAAAGGGCATTATTGACAGCAACAAGCTCACTGTGCAGTAGAGGGACAGTTTTCAGTGGAAGCTTTTACTCCGATGAATCCCCAGTTTGTAACATAAAGTCCAAACTTCCCTCAATTCATTTAGCTGTCTTTGCAGCAGAGGGAGAGCATGTTTTTTTAAGCAGAAAAGGCAATGTGTTTAAAGCATATGGTTCAGGCTTGCCACATTTTGCTGTAAACATAGTGGTGTTCAGTAAATTCTGGTAGAATGAATAAAAACCGAAGCCAGAGACACTGAGTGTGGTAATGCCACTTTTCCGCTGAGTCACTCTCCTTGTGTCCCCTCTTACCCCACACATCTCAGTTCATTCTCGCCTTTATTCTCTGTTTACTTACGCGATGGCTGGTTCTGTTCAGCAAGCTCCCATCAAGTACTCCATGTGTACCCGGCCCAGGCCTAGTACCAGGCATCGAACAGTGATCTGAAAGGACTAAGCCAGCTGGATCTCACCTTCACAAGGGGAAACCAGCAGTTGGATGGAATTCTCAGCAACAACTTGTGACTAAATGCATTTGTCTACGAAAACTATGGTGGACTGAGAATTCCTCTAACCTGGCCTAACTAGCACCTGCCATCATCCTCAGGGTATCTGTCTGGCAGTGCTGCATAAGTAAGGTCAGCTTTGCAATAAAACAGCCCTAGACTTGAATCTCAGTTTTGTCATGATTTTAGCTCTTTATTTGTTTAGGCCTCAGTTTCATCTACAGAATTAATAAACGGGAATATCGTGAAAACTAGAAAAAATACAATGTAAGTCACTCACCTTAGTACCTGGTCATTAGAGGACATTCCAGTAAAAGTGGACTCACTATATTAGCGAACGTACACCGCCCACATTTTAGGTGAGCAATATTCTAGGTGTCTTGACTGCAGAGATGATTGAGGTGCAAGTAGTTTTAGTGGAGTGCTATAACTTGCAGTGTTAAAGAGGATCTGCCCAACAAGATGGTTGCTGAAGGGTAAGGAGGGGGAGGCCAGGTGACTAAGGAACAATGGAACCCTTGGATGTCTGGACAGGAAGCCTTTTTAGGATGGGTACAGATTCTCAGGTTCCACCCTACCCTGGGTCCCTGCTTTCCCAGTCCCCACTGCCCATAGCTGCATCTCTGCAAACTCTGGGATTGCCGATTAGGGCACAGGTTGCAAATGTGGCGTTTGTTGACACCCCTAGTAGCAGGCCTTGATATAAGACTCTTAGGAATTAGTGTGTATAAACCCCAGCTCCTCACTCTTTGGCTATATTAATTCTGAGGAGTGCTTTATTCTTTCTCTAGAGTTTCTTGGCATTTGACTTAAGGATGCACCTTGTGTTGGCTGACTTTCATTTCTGTAATCCCACCCTAACTCCCAGCCAGTGTTCCTTGCATTTCCAAAGTGAAGATCTTCACTGACATCCTTATTTCAGAATTTGCTTAGCACAACTTAAACTAATACCAGAGTGTTTTTCTATCTTGTTTCCACAAAGGTCATGTGCCTATTTCAAGGTCTTTGATCTTCACAGATACTTTTCATGTGACCTGGCAAATTAGCCATCAAATTGTTTGAAACTATGGCTTTATTAAACTTTAAGAACTAAACTATTTAAGATATAAATATAAAGTCCAACCCAGGACTCAACTTCTTGCTAAGCTCTTTTTTGGAAAGAAATTTGGTATAAATTGTTTCATTACATTATTTTCTCAAATGGACATTTAGGTTTTTGTTGTTGTTGTTGTTCTTCCTTCAGAGGAAGCTCATCAACTGAAGAGTTCAAAGTTTTAGTACTTACATTTCCATGATGTCTGGAATAATATCTGTTAATAATAAAATAAGTGCTATCTGTTAATAATAAAAATAATGTCATATTTGTCATGCAGTTGGCAATATGTGTTACACATCTTATGTGCAGTGTGATACTTGCAACATTACCTTTGTCTTATTTGCCAAACTCCAAGGGGTTAAAGTAGGGCTGAGACCCAGGTCTTTCTGGCTTCAAAATACTGTGTCTTTTTCAGTTTTTACACATTGCCTCTTGCAAAAGACCCTGGCCAAAGGAAGAAGCAAAAGGAGTGTGGACCTTACCATGGGGTTTTAGAAGCAAGAATAACTGAAAAATCAGACCTAAGTTTCAACACTATTTCTTTTTTTAAGGAAAAGAAGGAATCACAAGTTACAACCTGCACAGAATGACACTGATTTATTTAGTAAGGGAAACCAAAAGAAAGAGAGGGGGGGGGGAGGAAGCACATGACCCTAAAATTTTGACCAAAATCTAAGGGAGAGATACACATACACCCATTGGTGTTGATGTTCCCACCTTCTTTTATAGACTCATCTATTACTACATTTTAGACCTTGACAGTGGGGGCTGGAAACTTATAAAGCTGGACGTGGAACCTACATCTGTTGGCTTCCACGGATAGTGCAATCTGCTAGATGGAGGTACTGTTTCATCTTCCATGCTGTGGAGGGAGCTGGTGATGAGAGATCATCTCCTATTGCTTTAATATCTGTAGTTCCCTTCATTAACCATCCCTTTCTGTCCCTCTCCCGCCTTTTCTTTCCCTGTCCTCCCCCCTTGCCTCCCCCAAAGCCTTTCTAACAAGCTCTTAGTTACCTAAATTACAGAACAAAGCCAGCTTCCAGCTAACCCCTTTGGACTTCAATTACAGACACATTCAAATGCGTTCCATGCTCCAGCGCCATCAGCACTAAATAGCACATAAGCACTTTTGCCGTGCTTAATGTAAACTTGTTGAGAAATGTACATTATTTTTCATTGACTTTAAATTGGTTAAATGTTCATTGAAAAGAATAAAGTGAATTGGTATTGGAGAGAGCATTAAAAGAGAGAGAGAAGGAGAAGAGCCAATAAAGGCATGAGGTTTCTAAATGTAGAACTGCTAATTTCTCTTGGCGGCCGTCATTTGGTCTGTACTGTTCAAATGTACTCAGAGACATCATACCTATTAATGAAATTAGACTTGTTAAGCCAGCGTGCTGGAAAGGTAGGTTCTAACAAAAGAGCTTCAACTTTGAGATTAGATAGTCTCAGGTCTGGTCCCAGGTCTGCTGCTCACTAGCTACATGAACTTGGGCAAAGGGCTTGTACTCTTTTGAGTCTTGGTTTTCTCATCTGTAAGATAAGGTAGGGCAATAATACCTAGATCATGCGACTGCCACAAAAATTACAGGAGATGATGCACATATGCATCCTGCAAAGTCCTTGCCACATGAGTAGTGGATCAATCACTCTTGGTTCTATTTCTAAATCAAGCTACTGATCTCATAGTCCACATGTTAGCAGAAAAGCACTTATCTCCTTGATAATGGTGATTCTGCTATCTTCTGCCTACATCCTGGAAATGCTAGGGGGAAAAAACTTTTTGAAGCCACCCTCTGCTTGCCCCACAACTATGATCTGATCCCCAAGGGCAAAGGCTAGGCATGGAAGGTGCTCAGTAAGTACTGGGATCAGTAAGTACTGGGAGTGGGGCTTGTATAAAAGGAAGGATGAAAGACAGTAGGTGGACTTAGCAAATTACTGCTGAGGTGAAAGTGGCAGGAAACCACATGTCCTGGGAACTTTTGGCTTCCAAGTGTCCCTGGGACCCTGCTTCTCATTAGACTGGGCTCCCAAACTCTCCTCTGTGTTGGGTGCAGATGGATTTCTTCCCTCTTGCACTTTAGATACTGAGGAAAGCTGCAATGTGTGGCAAACACACAAAGAGTCCAGTACCTTGAGAAAGGAACACCTGTCACTGAAATTCCATTAACACTCTCAAATGGGTAGGCTTTAATTTCCTGCAAACACCCTTCTCTTCTGGAGGTGAGAGACTCCTGTGAGAAATTGTTTCTACCATCTTTTAGCTCTGTGTTGCAAGCTCTTGAAAATCAGTGGTGCCCTTTGTATTTTAATGGAAGTGGGGGTTGAAGAATTATTGGCATTGTTCAGAGCCTGCTGGGCATACTCTCTGGACACAGTGAATGGAGGACTATAGTTGATCCTCTGTATTGCAGGCTCTGCACTCTGAATCAACTAAGTGTGGATGGAAAGTATTAAAATTTGTATTGACTATGTATAGTCTTTCCCCCCCTCATCATTATTCCCTAAACAACACAGTAAAGCAACCATTTACATAGCATTTACATTGCATTGGGTATCATAAGCAATATAGAGGTGATTTTAAGAACATAGGAAGATGTGTATTGGTTACGTACATATACTACACCATTTTATATCAGGGACTTATACGCCTGTCGGGTGCTGGAAATATTTCCTTGCAAATAACAAGGGACAAGGAACGACTGTACTTTTTAAAAGTAAATTGTAATAATAGCCCTTCAACCTTAATCACAATTGTTAATTCAGACTGTATTTATTGTTTAGCTATTGTGTGAAATACTTTATGTACATTCTATCTAATCCTCAGGACAATTCCAGCAAAGCCTTTAGTATGCTCCCTACCATTCATACAAGGAAACTGAGGTTCAGAAAGCTGAGATGATATCCACAAAGAGCATGCTACCAAATAAGTGCCTAGGTCAATTCTGATGATACCAAACCTAAGCTTTTATACTCAGTGTTTCATATCTAAACTGAGAGTTAATCTGCTAGATCATCTGATATCAACAGAGTTTTTCTAGTCTGGTGTTTTGACTTTACGTTCCATGGGAACTCAGGTCTATAAAAGTACCTCAGAGCATGCATAGTAGGGAGAGATCAGGAAAGAGCTGAATAAATGTTTGTTGACCCTGCTCCCATTTCAAAAGAACTACCATTTAATCTTTTTTATATTTTGAGGTTTCCAAGTTAATAAGTCGCAGAGCAAAACCAGCTTCCAGATACTAATTTTCTCTCCCTTCTACCGCCACCCCCTTCCTTCCCTGCTGTGGGTTGAACCCAGATCCTTGTATATAACTAGGTCTGCATTCTACCACTGAGCTATACTTTCAGTTCCAGGTACTGTTTCTTTTAGGGGTAAAACAAATCTGGCCTTATCTCATTGCTCTAGGAAGAGTAGAACCACATCGACCAAAGCAGATCTTCTTGTCTCAGCCATCCAGAACCATAACAGGTGCTTAAATGTTCTTCAAGCAAATGGGCACTGAGAGAATGTAGTCGAAAAGCACACAGGTGTGGACATTGGTTGGAATGGAGATGTTCAGTCCAGTGCACTGGCACCAATTCTATAAGCCTGACCATGGGGTAAACACATGTGAGGTCATTCTCAGCTGAACATGGTCCAAAGTCCCCATTGCTCACCTTGTTCTTGGTCAGTTTAGTTTAAAGCTGGCCTGTTTGGTCTTCGAGGGGATTGACACTGCCACGTGTGCCATTTTTCAGAGCAGCAGCATCAGTGGGCAGCATGGTGGCAGCCAGTCTTATGGGCTGCTGGCTCCTGTCTCACTGAGGCTCCCTACTCTCTAACTTGGCCCTGGAGTCCCTGCTGTGCTCACTCAGCTAATGTCAAGTAGCACACTTCACTTTCTCTGTCTGCAACTAGCTTGCAGTCTAGCAGGAAGAGATAAATGCAAAGCTTATGGAAGAAAGAGAGGAGAAAATGACAATGGAGAGGAGTCTTGTGGTGTTGATGAATTTGTGTAGAGGAGAAAAAACAAGGGGGCTTTTTAAATCATCTAAAAGTTAAGGATGTGTAAGTTTGTGGGGTGATTACTCTGTGTGACTGCAGCTAGGGAGAATTATGCTTCTTTTTTGCTCCTTGTTCCTACTGGTCATCTACCTAGATCATTTCTGTGTGACCACCCAATCCACTCCACCACAGTTCCTCTGTGAAACTCACAACTCAACCAAGAGATTTCAGCTTAAACTCTTTCCTGCAGGAGTCCTTATTACAGGACCTCCTGGAATCCCTTGGCTTGTAGTGACTGCTTTTCCTCCTTCACTGTGTTTGACAATCTAGGTAGTGCCTGTACATGTGTATTCATTACCAGAGACCCCAGTGCAAGGAGAGGACTTCACTGCCAGGGTAGGCTGAGTCTAGATAAGCTGAGCCCTGATTTTGGACTTTATCCTACAAGTAACAGGACCCCTCTGAACTTACTAAAGTAGGGAAATTACATGATCTGATTTGTGCAGAAAAAAGATAATTGGTACCAGTGTGATGACTTAATCACAGGGTTTCAATGAGGCTGAAATGAAATAATGGATGGATGCAAACCCGCTTTTCTAAACTGTAAAGCGCTTATCCAAATGGAGGGTGTAGCCGCCATACCCTTTTTATTTGAAACCTACAGTTCAGAATTAGTATTTCAGTGAGCGAACACCCCCTCCCACTCCCCCAATTTCTAATCCTCATTCAACCAGTAATTGAATGGTTAATTCCACTTTATATTTTCTCTTCTTCCAGAGTGAATGCAGGTAAAGGGATCCTAGTGACAGACCTGGCCTCTCTTTGCATTTCAATGGGTTCCCAAGTAGAACTGCCAAATCCCACCATGCTATTAAAATGGGCAGCAGACCAACAAAATCTGTCCTCATCAAAAATTCAGGAAAATAAAAAAAAAAGAGATAAGGCCATTTTCAAAGGAATTCAGCCTGGTCCCCTTGTATTTTTTTATGTATGCAAAATGTATCTTTTCACACCTGCAAGCACAGTCTCTATAAGCCAATGATAGCCTCCAAATTGCCAAGGCTTAAAAAAAAATCTGCCTTTCAAATTCAGCACAGAAACCTAGTAATGAAACAAGGATGGGATGGAGGGCTGCCTAAAAAACTATTTATAGGAATATTGGGGGAGATAATTGCTATCTTGTGGCTTGTTCTGAAATACCTATGCTTGGCAGAAATGTGTATGCTGCACATCTGAGATTGAAGGGAATCCTTAAAAATAGTGGATTACATGAACTTCTAACAGTGAAAACTCGAAGACCTCCCTTTTTTCCTTCACTCATTTTTAAAATTACTTAGTCTGGATAAGATGCTATGGAAATTAGAAATTCATTGCATTCATACATTCATCTTTCATCAAAACTCTTGCAGAACCAATTTATCTATCTGCTGCTAAGTCTTAGGCCCTGTGCTTGGCTCTTAGAATTTAGTGATGAACACAGGAGAGGTCCATATTGTTCTAGATTTTCCAGTTGAGTACAAAAGACAGCCAGTAGTGAGCATTCAAATAATTAATTACAATTATAAGAGCTCTGAGAGAAAATACCATATTCCACTAGAAAATAAACTCCTTGAAAGCAGGGAGTTTGTCTCTGTTGGTCTTGTTAGACCCACAGTTGCTAGAATAAGACCTGACATGTTTTTGCATGCATTGTTGAAACACAGGAAGAAGTATTGTTGTGAGGTGACCCGCAGAAACAAACCAGACCCCATAATGCCAAAGAGGTCATTTTATTTACTGGCTGCCTGGGGCAAACAGCACACCAGAGTGCTGCTGCACGGAATGTTGGCTTGGGCCAGTTTTATACCCCTTGGTTACAGAGTTGGGGGTACAGAAAAGTCAGGTTTTATGGTTATAAAATCATTACATCATTCGAAAAACAACAGGTGTTCATTTAGGACAGACTTAGATGCTATCTTGTGGCCAAGACAGATTCCTCATACCATACACAGCAAAGCAGATTACAGCAGCAGATAATAGCAGTTAAAACTCCTTTTTACATCCTGGTTTAGTTACAGTGTGCATCTTTGACTTTTAGGCAAAGGGGGCCTGAGAGCCCTTGCCTAAGCCTTCTGCCTATATATAGAGAGTTTCAGTATCAAATTGTAGAGAGGGCCTTAACATAGTAATGAAGTCCAGGATGATGGTTCTTCCCAAGTAAGTGCCATTTAAGTTGGGACTAGGAATTAATTAAGGGTGGGCATGAGGGTGGGTAAATGGGAATGGAGAATGTTTTGAGGGAAGGAAGAGCTTATGAGAAGACCTTAATGACAGATCCTGGCCTTTAAGGTGATGAGAGAAGCTGGTGTCTTGAAGAAGTTTGAAGAGGAAGACTGAAATTATAGTGGCCAGTACAGTGAGACATTGAAAGTTATAGTCAATAAACCCTAGTGCTACAATGGTTCTATTCTAGGATGGTCTTGCTGTTGAAATCCAGAAAACTCTCCTGCACAGTGGCATCACTGGGTCTTAAAGGACTGATTCCTAGGAATGATTTGGATGTTGATGGATGTTATCATTCAATGAAGGCTGTAAACACACATTCCAAGAGAATGTAGTGGGAACATAGTGAATGATAGCTTTTGTGACCAATGAATCAATGGATTCCTATTTATGCCTACTGGGTGCCAGACAGAAAGAGGTTGACAAAGTTACAGAAACTCTACACTAAGGGCATCTTATTGTACTTTTTTCAGCGGTTTGCAGAGGCAGCAGTGGTTTCTAGTTAAAGGTCTAGCCCTTGCCTCTGCTTGGTTGTGTGGCCATCAGAGAGTCACCTAAGATCTCCAAATTAAATGTATATAATACACAGTGGCCATCTCATATTTAATGCTGCTTCAGTTCTTGTATCTGAATTTATCAAACATTTATTGCATGCCTAGTACATACTTGGCCCTAGGCTAAGTAGTAAGGATCCTGTAATGAATCAAGACACTAAGAAAAATATCTTGCCTTGTCTGCCTACTTCAGACAGCTTCTTTTCATTATTAAATGAGAATATATATGAAAATGTTTTATAAATTGGAAAATAATATATAAACATGAGTTGTTTTTATTTTATAATCTTGCCACTTCATTAATCACCTTCGAGCATTTACTTATAAAATGCTTTTCACTTGCATGGGGGACTGATCAAATACAATTATAAAAATTATAGCCATCATTTACTTTAGTTCTTGTCAAGTTCCAGGCACTACACCAAAGGTACATATACTAACTCATTTAGTCCTTACCATACACCTATAGGGAAACTGAGGCCCCGAAAGATTAAGCATGTGCCCCAAATAGTACAGTGGGAGGCAGCAGGCTCAGATTTGATCCAGTCCTTCTGCTGCCAGACCACAGTCTTATAATCTCTGTACTATATAACATATAACTCCAAGACTTGTTTGTTATTTCTTGATGAAATTACTCATTGCTTACTGCCTACCTTCCTCCCACAGAATACACTGCATGCTCCATGAGGGTGAGACCATATTGATTTTTACCCAAGGTGCCTATTGCAGTCCCTGGCATACATATGTACCCAAAAGATAAACTCTGGAACTCTGTAAAAATGCTTTATAGCAGTGTAAGGCAATGACTGGTGCTACCAAATATCTTCAGACTGAAGTGCATAGAACCATATCTCTGAAAGAACTTAAGGTGGTAAAGGACAGAAGGTTATCACCAGTATTTTCAGATCTATAGGGAACAGTGTTCCAGAAGAGGTAGAGTTCCTTGCCTACATTCCTTCTGATTATCTAATTTGAAATACAGACTTGATTAAATGGAACAAGGATTTTGAGGTCCATCATTCTCTTAGGGCCATTGCATTGGCAGTGATGACTGTGGAGAGGCTGATGTCAGAAAGCCCCATTCCTGTAGATTGCAGGTGTGCAACAAGCACTCTTTCAGCCCCTTCAATATGCTGCCACTTGTTAGGATGGTTTGGTACTAGCTTAGGTACTTTTCAGGTATACTTAGGTCACTTATTCCTTTAAAACATCCTGGTAAGTCTCAGCTACTCTCTTCTTTTGACAGATGAGTACACTTGGGCTCAGAGAGGTGAGAATGGTTAACTCAAGATCATAGAGCTGGCCATGGAGCTGCACCTGAGTCCTGACTACTATTCCCAACACCTTTTGTTTTAGCAAAAGTTTATAGCAACTGTTTTATTCCCCCAAACATCTGCAGTTGCCCTGTCGATGATACATGACTTCACTGTAGTCACAGTTCCTGTACCAGGATGCTTGGAACAAATGACCCATGTACATCCCATAGTCCTCTTCCTCGCTTAGGGCTGTCATGATCATGCTTAAGTTCTTCCCATTCTGATACTATTTTCCATAATGGTGACTGCTGGGCCTTAAGGAGGAAAGACAGCTGTCTCTTCCCACTAAGGCTTCCTTTTAGGTGTCTGAACACCTCTCTGGGACAGCTGCTGTGTGGCCTGTGCCTCTATAAGAGGACATTTTGCCTCTATAAGAAGACATTTTGCTTCCCTATTCCCTGCTGAGGTCCCTGTTGAGTCGTTGTTATCATCACCCTCCTCCTCCTCCTCCTCCTCCTCC
>PVLC010000106.1:285804-315992 GCA_004027655.1 Graphiurus murinus | reverse complement strand
AAAAAAAAAAAAAAAAAAAAAAAAAAAAAAAAAAAAAAAAAAAAAAAAAAAAAAAAAGAACTAAGTACCTTTTCTAGATTGTGATAAAATACTGCAAATAAGAAATCAGGGGTATGTTGGGGACATCGAACAGATAGAATAGAAATGAAAAATAGCTATGGAAAAGGGATTGTGCCCTGGAATGGTAGATAATGAACACTGTTGTCTTCAAGGAAAGCAGTGACTGGTCAGATCCATCTGGGTCCAGATCCAGGAAGAGTGAGGCAGCAAAACTTTCCTTCACCAGTTGGGAAGGCAAACCTGTATAAATAGCCTGGTTGAGAGACTCAAGGATTCTTGCTGGTGAATTTGAATGTGGCAAAGGTATGGATTTGAGAAACTCAAGGCCAGCTATGAGGTCAGAAAGCTATGCACAAGCTGACTAGGGGAGATCTCCATGGGAAAAAGTAGCTGGGGTTGATTGGTGCTGCTCAGCGACCATAAGTACACCTTAGCAGGCAAAACAAACACTGTCACTCCTTTCCTGGATAACTATTTGTTAGCCTACCTGGGGCTCCAATTTTGTTGTCAGTTCTTGTTTGGATTTCCCACTTAATAGCATCAGGGCATGGCAGGCTATGCTGATTACTCTCCTGGAAAGTAGAAATTTGGGGAACTGTAGTTTAGCAGTGCTGGGTATTTATCTAAATGTAGCCCTTACAAACAAGGCCCTTTCATATGGAATTCAAGTAGAACCTTCTGGCTTAGGTTAGTGACTCACCCTGAACTTCCTGGTATGTGTCTATAAATTTTTTCAATTAGCTGAAGAATGCAATCTAGGCAAAATCTAGTTCCTTATTGAGACACTTGACAGGATTTCCCCTTTATCCTCATTTCTTATTTCTTTTCTTTCTTGCTTTTTTACTCTGTTATTATTTGCCTTGATTTCTAATTTTTGTTCCCACACTTCATTAAATTGCTCTTATCCATCAGTTTTAGAATGATGTAAATTTAGGTTCTGTAAACAGATATTTTCCTACATATATATCAAAAATCCTCTCTTTGCATGATTATGACATACATGCATTGTAGTTACATTAGTTAAATGACACTAGTCCTTCAAGAATGCAGTTCATATTTCAGTGACCACAGTATATTAATAAATGAACTGGATAACTGCATATAGTAAAAATTTTACTGCTAGCATATGGGTACACACAACACTATGTAGATTACAAATGCTAATTATGATCTGTGACCTTCACATCACCTCTTTCAAAGACTGCCAGTGATGGGCCACTGCACATATGCTATTCAGTTCACATGCAGAAAGGAAAGCAAGTGGGTGTGTTGTCTCTTAGCTTCTTAGCACTTGAGAGAAATGTGGACAAAGTAGTTTAACTCTTCAAAGAATACTACTGTTGTCCTGATTCTCTTAGGAACTTGGTAATGTGATAATTTGCTTTTTACCACTAAGTACAACTTCATTAATCCAGCCTATTGGTCAGGAAGTTGTTTTAACATTTAATCTCTTTTCTTATACAGAATGTAGGATGGCTTGTTGCTGCTACAACTGGAAATCATATGACTTATTTATCTGAGTTTTAGGAGCAATATAGCATTAAGCATGTGATTGAAAACATTTAAGCATAATAGAAGGAAAGAAGAACTGGAAATATCCATGCAATATGGCAGTAACTTTTACTGCATTGTGCAAATAACTTTATAGGATACAAATAAAAAGTGAATAGTGTTAAAATAGCTGTGTTAGTCACTTTCTATTTGCTGTCACAAAATACCTGAGAAAAATAAACTTAGATGGAAGAAAGATTTTTTTGGCTCATGGTTTCAGGCCATCTTCACTTGGCTCTGGTTGAGTTTGTAGTGAGGCAAAACACCATGGCAGGGACCATATGCTAGAGCACAGCTGCTCACACCTCTTGGCAAGATAGGAGCCACCACAACCAGAGAATAAGCAAGTCCTTGTGTTCAAAAGTGAAAGAATTCAGCTGATGAGACAAGGAGATAAAAATTCAGTGTTAAATAGTAGATAAAGAAAGGCAAAAAGGCTCTAACACAGGGAAGGGGACCCAAAAAGGGTTGCCACTGAGAACTCATGAGAGACCAGTTCTTATCCCATTTTGTGACTTCCTAATTTGTCCCCTCTTGATCTCTTTTGTTTGTGGTCTAGTTTCAATCCCTTAGTTGAATCTCTACTATAATTGATCCTCTTAGAGTCCTCTTGTGATTGGCCAATTTTCACTTCCTCTAGTGACATTTTTTTGCAGCCTGGCAGGCTCTTAATATCCTGGTGGCATCTGATTCTTCCCCTTCTGGTGTTTCTTCATCCTACTTCCTGATTATTTTTGGAATATGCTCACACCAGTTGTTCTTGGAAATCAGTCTACAGGTGGAGATTGAATTTTGTTCTAACTTATTTCTTGAGGCTCTTCAACCTCTAGATTAACTGTTTCTACCTGGCCATTGTCATCCCTGTACAGTGGTAGCCAGGCAGCAGAGAGAAGGAGAAAGAATGGGCTGGAGTCCTAATAACTCCATCAGTTGGATGCCCCCAGAGACCTAACCTCCTTCCATTAGGTCCCACCTGCTAATGGTTTCACCACCCCCAAGAGTGCCACACTAGGGAACAAATCTTCAATACATGAGCCTTTTGGGGGACGCTCCAGATCTAAACTATAGCATTGACCCTGACAGTTCTAGAGGCTTTGCTTAGATAGCCAGAGGAACTTACTGAAGGTGAATTCAGTGTCATAACTGTGGAAAGTGGTTATGATGAAAAGGATGTGGAAGTTCTAGAAGAAGTGATAGTAGTGAAACAAAACAAAAATCTTCACATTAAAGAGATTCTTAGAGATATGTCACTTTGTTGAAAGCACCAAATATATAATGTTCCAACAAGCTGATCCAAACCTTGGAGTGTGACAATTGAGCAAGGTATAGAAACATGTTTGTTCTGTATTGTACATTATACAATTAGAATAAAGCAAGCACTGTTCAAATTATTCTGGATATGTTTTTTGCAAACAAATAGAACACTTTAATTATCAATTTTTGTACTGCTTTTGAAGGAGGGCCCAGTCACTAACCTAACAAACTCCATTTTATCCCTCTCTGACTCCATTTTCCTCATTAACTTTATTTTCTTTCCTGAGTCACATTTTGCAGTTACCTTATGTTTCTGGAGCAGTACATCTGAACAATAAGCATCTTTATGAAAAGGGCCTGAAACTACTTCTAAGCAACCTGAAGCCTTTGAGGAACAGAGCCCCCTGTGACAAGATTCCCTCCTAAGCAAGAGTAATTATGCCAATGCAGAACTGAGGCTATCCCCTAAGCAGGGCAGATCATTTCACAACAGGAATTGAACCACCCCCTCAAGTGGATGATGACCTTCCCTGAGCTTCACTGACACAGTGCTGAGGTGATACTTAACCAGACCATGGCCTGACCAAGACAACCTGCTCTGCCAACTTTGCAAACCCACAGCCATGCAAACCCCCAACCCTTGCCTTTGTTTCCCTTTTCAATAAAACCTCAATGTTTCTGTCATCCTCTTGAAGAAAGATCTTTGTTCATTGTGCCCCTGGATGTTCTTCCTGGCATTGTCACCTTGATGAAAGCTTCTGTGTTGCCCTTGGCCACAGTTCCTCTCTTTGACTGGCATATTGGGATGCAAGGCTGACCTCATTCTGTTAGGATGTGGTGGAGCTGGGGCCTTGGCTCTAGGACTCTGGTGTCATTTTTTATTACAGTGAGCTAAATATATATTAGTTTTACTGTTTTTTGACATACCTATACATTTAGTTCCTCACTAATATGCAAAGTGAAGATTGACCAACTTTTTTACCAAGAATTGGGAATAGAAAGTGAACAAACAAAACCTCAATATGTGTAAATAAATTTAAACATATTTAGTGATTTTCGGAGCTATGAAGAAAAGTAAAGATAAAAAATGGGATAAAGAATCTAGGGCAGGGGGTGGTATCCTATTTTTCTATATTGTAGCTCCTGAGAGCCTACCTCTAAGATGGTATTAAACATGGAAATGCAGATAGATGGAGGAAGGAAATTCCAGGCAAAGGACATACTGATCATTTATTATTGCTCTTGTTGAGGATTCTACAACATATTTTCATGATAACTCAAGAGTCAGGGCTTTGTAAAGTCCTAGATAATAATTATAAGGCTGTTGCTACATTTAGCAGGACATTCAGTAGACATCCTAAACAGCAGTGCTTCCAGAGAGTGAAGGAGTGTATTGATTCATTCTCTGCTTAACAATTTCCTGAAAAAAATATTCAAGTATATGTGTGTGTGTGTGTGTGTGTGTGTGTGTGTGTGTGTGTGTGTTTGTATCTTCAAATCCTACTTTTTTTCCTAGGGCAGAAGAAGTAACTTAATTGAGAGAGTACAGTCTATACTACCCAAACACCATCTTTCAGATGCCCATCATGTTATGGTTAACAAGTCTCACATTTAACTTGAAAAATCTTCAATTAAACTTCATGTCTGTTTCTAGTTTTTTGAGGTGAGCGGTGTGTTACAGAGCTTATAATTAGCCCTGCCTTGTATTTATTCATTTCCACAATGAGGCCATGAACTCAGATCTTTTTCCTCTGATGGATGACAATTGCTTTAAGAAGAAGCTGAATTAGTAAAATAGCAATTAAATACATGTTACATGCTTGTGATTAAACTCCAGAGGAAAATGGGGAGAAAAGCAATAATAACTATCTTAAGTTTGTGCCAGTGATTTTTCTTTTCCTTCCTTTCCTTCCTTCCTTCCTTCCTTCCTTCCTTCCTTCCTTCCTTCCTTCCTTCCTTCCTTCCTTCCTTCCTTTTTTTTGGTATTGGAGATTGAACTCAGGGGCATTCTACCTCTGAGCTATACCCCCAGCCCTATTTTTCACCCCCAGGCCAATTTTTCCCTGTTTTTTATTTTTATTTTGAAACAGGGTCTCACTGGGTTGATGAGAGTCTCACTACTTGCTGAGGCTGTCCTCAAATCTGCGACCCTCCTGTCTCAACCTCCCAAGTACTGGAATTACAAGTACATGCCACTACCCCGGCTCAGGGATCTTTTAAAGTATATTTACTACTTAAATCTTCAAGCAATCTATGAAGTAGACAGTGATATTATCCTTAGTTTGCAGATGAAGATCAGACTGAAAGAGTGAAAAACTGGGAAGTCTGGGATTTGGACAAAGGCAGTGGGACCCCAGGGCCTGCCTTCTTAATCACGATATTGGATAGAATCAAAGGGCCCAGTTGTGTGATGAAACATGTCCCACAGAGCAGGAGAAAGAGTTAAGTGGAAGTATTGCAGTACTTCTCAGAAACTATGCCTTAGATGGTGTCTCAGCATGCTGAGCATTTGAACTAAAGGAAATCATAAAGCCAAAGAAGCTTCCCATAAGCCAGGTCCTTCCCTGTCTCACCACCTGCAAGCACAGAAAGTTCCCTTATCTACTTAAAGTTCACCCCTAAAAAGAAACATACTTCAGTCTTCCTACTGAAATTTCATTAGCCAAGGAAGATTCACCTCAAATTACAGAGTCTGACAATCAAATACCACAAGAGCCCAAGGGACTTTGTCACAGTCATTGTCTGTATTTTGAGCCCATTTGTCTTTCATAAAATTCTTCACTGCCCCTTGAAGTTGCTTTTATCATCCATTTCCCTCTCACCTATGAAGAAAGGAATATACGCTTTTGAGTATCATTGGGTTATTGGATACTCACCTTCTTGTGATGCTCCCATGCACACAAATAAAATTGTTTGCCTTTTCTCCTGCTAATCTATTGCTCACTCCCTTTAACAGACCTAAAGACTCAAACTCTTAGGGGTGAAAGATAAATGCCCTTCATTCCTATATGTGCAAGAATTGCTTTGCTTTGTCAAGGCCACTCAAGCAGAATACTGAGAAAGATTAAAGCTCTATATTCAGGTTAATAGTTCTAGAGGAAGAGAAGGCAGATTGAATTAATTAAAATAAGAATTGTACTCATAAATCCATGGTTATTTCTGTGGAACAAATATCAACTATTAGAAAGTTTAAGAGAGCCAACCAAACCAGGCGTGGTGGCACATGCTTGTAATCCCAGTACTTGGGAGGCTGAGACAGGAGGATCGCAGGTTCACAGCCAGCCTCAGCTACTTAGTGAGGCCTTCTGCAACTTAGTGAGATCCTGTTTCAAAATAAAGAATAAAAAATAGAGCTGAATGTGTAGCTCAGAGGTAGAATGCCCCTAGGTTCAATCCCCAGTACCCTCCCCCCTCCAAAACAAAAGACTAAAAGGTTACTCTTGTTAGGCACACATGTGGGTACACACAGAGTAATATAAATGAAAATACAAACACACAGTAATACAAATGAAAGTTCTCTGACCACAGTGGAAAATCAGGCTAAGTGCAAACAATTATGAACGTTTCAGAGGACTAATGAATAGGAGGATTCTAACTACTAGAATCAGGAAGCTTATTATCTAATTCATAAAGGCTTTTAGAAATAAACAGATTTTTTTAAAGTAGCATTTACTTAGACTACACTTTTTATCATAGTTATAAATTATTAATGAAACCACAGCTTTTAAGATGCTTATGGTAAAAACAAATTTCAAAAGATGATGTGGAGCTTATAAAGGCAGGCTTTTATACTGTAATTTATAGGTTTGTAATCTGCCTACCTGTTTGAGTTCTTTTATTTTTCTCACCAGCATAGCAGTTTGACTCTTTCTTGGAAGCAGAAGGTTCAGGAACACAGCAGTTCTCAGGTACTTAGATATAAAGATGCAAAGCACCCCTCCCACTGCCTTTGCCTCCTGTGTCAAGGATACTGAAGGGTGCCTCTCTTAAGAAGAAGACATTTCCCAAGTTAAAATAGAATGACTTAACTCTCATAGTGCCCAACATAATGCTTTAAATGTTTAAAGCCAACTCCCCCAAATTCAGAATGATTTATTTTTATAGAAATGTCTTTTATATAGCTAATGCTAAATGAAATGAATGGCCCAAATTGTACCCTCAAGGGTTTTAACATTGAGTCTAGTTATTCTACTGAATAAACAGATATACCTTCACACACACACACACACACACACACACACACACACACACACACACACACTCCTGCTCCAGTGCATCTTTTCCTTGGGTGAGTGACTATAATAGTCATTAGAGTAGTTCACCAACAGTGTCCTGACTCTGCCCTCTGGACACTTGGTAGATTTATTTTATTTATTTATTTTCGGTACTGGGGATTGAACTCAGGGCATTCTACCTCCAATAGCTATACCCCCAGCCCTATTTTTTATTCTTTATTTTGAAACTGGGTCTCACTAAGTTGTGGAGTGCCTCACTAGGTAGCTGAGGCTGGCTGCGAACCTGGATCCTCTGGTCTCAGTCTCCCAAATGCTGGGATTACAAGCGTGCACCACCATGCTCAGTTCACTTAGTAGATTTATACTGTTTTCCCCCTTGTGTTTGCGTGGAGCCCTGATTAGCCAAAGTTATGAACAAAAGAGTTGAATGAAAGTTCTGAGCCTGTAAACTTAAGTTACAATGGCAGACATCTCTTGCCCCTCAATTTTTCCTTTGTTTCCCTAATCAGTAACAATTGAAACAGTAGCTGCTGTTGCAGCTGGGGTCCCTGAGTGACCAAAATAAACAGTCCCATTACCAGCCTTTGTAGTAGGAGTAGGAAATAATTCTATGTTATTTTAAGCTCTAGATATTGTTTAGTTTGTTTACTACCACAGTATAATCTAGCCTATCTTGAATAATACAGGCCATGCCAACATCAATATGCAATGCAGCAGCAACCAGAGGCTCACCAATAGAAATGGAGAGAGAGAGAGAGAGAGAGAGAGAGAGAGAGAGAGAGAGAGAGAGAGAGAGAGAGAGAGAGAGAAAGAGAGAGAGAGAGAGAGAGAGAGAGAGAGAGAAAAGGACTATTCTTAGAAAAACAGAAAAATCATTTTTTATTCACAGAAGCAGAACAAAATATAGACAAAAAAAGAAAGGAGGAAGGAAGAAAAGAAAAAGAAATATTACATCTTCACATCCTCAATTATATGCAATGCTACAGCTGTCTTGTGTGAATTAACCTTTTAGGTAAGTTTGCTTGATAGAAACTACCAGAACTGATTTGAGTATGGGAGTGATAGAATCATTAGTATCTCATAAGTGGAGACACTTTAGAAGGTAGTGGAAAAAAAAAAGAGTCAAATATTAGGAGTTGGGGTGGGGGGGGAGAAAATTAAGAAAGGCATGGTGGTGCACAGCTGTAATCCCAGTATTTTGGAGCTGAGACAGGAGGATCACAGGTTCAAGGCTGGCTGCTGTAATTTAGCAAAACCCTCAAAAACTTAGTGAGACCCTGTCTCAAAATAAAATAGGGCTGAGCGTGTGTCTTGGAGGTAGAATCCCCCTGGATTCAATCCCCAGTATGACCAAAAATAAAAAATAAAAATAAAACAGATAACCAGTTCAAGAGTTCTATTAGGATTTACACAAACACACACACACACACACACACACACACACACACAGACACATACACACACACACACACACAGAAAAAGGAAAAATAAAGGAGATTAAATACCAACAAAATAATTCAAGCTAATTTTCTAGAAATAAAAGAAGCAGTTTTTTGTTTGTTTGTTTGTTTTTTTATAAGATTCTAAAAAAAGAGCCGAGCATGGTGGCACACGCTTGTAATCCCAGCATTTGAGAGGCTGAGACCAGAGGATCCAGGTTTGCGGCCAGCCTTACCTACTTAGTGAGGCCCTCCGCAACTTAGTGAGACCCTGTTTCAAAATAAAGAATAAAAAATAGGGCTGGGTATAGCTTGGAGGTAGAATGCCCCTGAGTTCAATCCCCAGTACCACAAAAAAAGAAAAAAGGAAAAAAAAATTGAAAAAAAAAGAAAAACATCTCCTGACTCCCCAGAATAAAAATTGAAATTTAACAGGAAGGGACTATACAGAAGTTTCTGAATAATAGGAATCCTGAGAATATTCTGGAAGATTCTGAGAAAGTGGGGCAGGAAGAAAGAAAGGGAGAGAGGGAGAGAGGAAAAGAGAGAGGGAGAGGGAGACACAGAGAGAGACAGAGAGAGCGAGAAGAAAGGAAAAAAGACAGAAAGACAAGTAGGGTGCGGGAGGTAAGGAGGGGAAACAATTCCTGATAGAGCATGAAGGATCACAGTGCATTCCGTATTAAGATGTATGAGGTGATAATGATAATATTAAGAGACCCCCAAATACAAAATAGCTCAGATGATATACTAGTCTATTTTTTGCTCACATCCAAAGTTTCTAGGTAACATGCAGTTTTTCTATACTTAGTATTTCAGGGACTTTCAGTAATTTATTCAGTAATTAAGGATCTTTCTTATACTAGAGATTTCTGTTCTTTAGACCATTATCATCATCTGCAATCAGTTGGTAAAAGAGAGAAAATATGCAGGAAACACATCTTTTCTTAAAAGCTTTTACCAGGAAAGAAAACATATCACTTGCACTAACATCACATTAATATTGAGACCATCATAAACAAGAAAGACTGGAAAATGTAGAATAGCTGTGTGACAAGGAATAAGAATGAACGAGAGTTTTGGTGCCTAGCTGGCAGTGTAGAGGGAGTAAGAAGGCCCAGAAAAGTCCACTAGTAGTGAAGAGGGTTGCCTGGTTCCTCTCAGTAAATTTGCCTATGATATGTTTCTTTCTTTCTGTTAAATTTTTTATTGGTGCATTGTAATCATACATCATGATGAAGTTCAGAGTGATAGAGGTATATATGCACAAAGCACTCAGTGAGCCCTCCTCCCAACTCGTGCATTCCACTCTCTCACTCTCCCCTTGCAAACATTGAGATTGGCATTGATAATTTTGTGTATGTATATCATGTCCATTGAAGTGTTTCCTTCATCAATTCTCCTCCCTTCCCCTCCATCACTCCACTAGGGTTTCTCCTCCTTTTCTAGAGTCCCTCCTGTGTTCCAATTTCTCCCGAGATTCCATGTATGAAGGAACACATATGAGAAAAAACATACCCATGCTATGTTTTGATAGAGCATATTTGGGTTGAATATGGTATATATTAAATACATCTACACTATAATTTGGATCTTGTATGTTTCCCAAAGAATCTTGTGTTGAAGATTTGTTCCCTAGCCTGAGCTGCTATTAGAAGGTGGTGAAACCTGTAGGAGGTGGGGGCCCTGGTGGAAAAAAATTAGGTCATTGGGGGGGTACCCTTGAAGAGGACATTGAAACACTGGCTCCCCTTTCTCTTTTTCTCTTCTTGCTTCGAGCAGTCCTGCGGTGAACAACTTCCTCTGCCACACGCTCTAGCCATGATGAATTGCCTTGCTACAGGCCCAAAAGCAATGAGGCCAATCAGCCATGGGCTGAAACTCTGAGTTAAAATAAATATTTCCTTCTTATAAGTTGATTATCTCAGTTTTTTTAATAGTAGTGGAAAACTGAGTAGTATTGTATATAAAGCCTTAGAAACACTTTTGGAGACTTTGATTACATACTTATATTTATAAAAAATGTGGTACTCAAACTTAACTCACACTCTCATGACTTATTTGTCAATTTTTTTATTAAAGGCAATATAGTCTAGTTTATAATCAACATCACTCAATTCAAGTATTTGCTCTAAAGGTTAATAAATATAATATATGTATTGATATCTATATATCTCTATATCTATCCATTTATCTATTTAAATATTGAACCCGGGGGATCCCTACCACTGAGCAACACCACCAGCTCTTTTTATTTTTTGTATTTTGAAATAGAGTCTGGCTATGTTGCTGAGGGTCTCAGTAAATTGCTGAAACTGACTTTGAACCCATAATCCTCATGTCTCAATCTCCCAAGTACTGAAATTACAAATGTATGCCACCATGACAGGCTCTATAAATATAAATATTAATAAATATAATTAATTTTTAAGAGAAGAGGTTAAGTTGTTTGAGCTTTGGTTTCTTTTTTTTTTTTTAATAAAAGCAGGAATGAAGATGACAATCTCTTAGTGTTTCTGTGATGATTTAAGGAATGTATGTACATGGAAGCACCTGAGAACCAGGTGGTCAGAGAAGGAATGTTAGTTATTATGCCTTTCCATTAACTATGTGGCCTGTGATCATTGTGGTAGAAACTACTGTCTCCCCAAATATGCTTTACTACTTTGTCATCATACAGCCATGCCTGTAATTTATTAAGCATGCCATGTGACTATATTCTCTGTAGTACAATGTAAAGACAAGTAATAGGCAATTTCGAACTATAAAACACACCCTACAGTGTAACATTCAGCTCTTTTCCTCTTTAAAATAACTGGGATAGTAACAATCAGGCTGATCCTGAAATCAGTAATTTTAGAATAATATGTGTTGTTAGCAACAGCTGCAAGGTTTTAAGACTAATAAATTTTGTATATCAAACATGATCTGTGTCTTTCCACAATGTCATGAGATTTATTCAACATTCAAAGGTTATAACACAGGAAATTCTCTAATTAAAGTTAAGCTAGTTTTGGATGCTGGGTGGCTGCTTTGCCAAAGAATTAGCTATGAATGAATATCAAATGATACACTTCACACTAATCTAACAATTTAGGTCAAACAAACATACTACACAATATACAAATCCTATCATTCAAGCACTTCAAATAATTAGCAAATAACAAGCTATAAACAAGCAGGGGGGAAGGGGATCACGAACCAAGTCCAAGAATGGAAAAGGAGATTCTGAAGTTGGTCTGGGTGCCAAGAAAGGCTAAAGAGTCACACTGATCCTCAGTCATCTAAGAGCAGGGCTGGAGTGAAGTTGCTAGATTGGAGTCATATGCATGCTGTGGTATAAGCAATAGCTCAGTGCACTGTGTGTTGAAAAGGCTGCTTTTTTATAAGGTATCTGTGGATCTTGTCAAGTGTCCTTGGCAGGCTTATCTAACCTTACCAGACACCTGTCAGTAACCACAAATGTATTAGTGATGTAAATTCATCAGATGCAGTAAGAAATTTATGATCCAAGGGTCCATTATCAACTCAGCACAGGTGTGTTGGTCAGAGCCATATGCTGGCATGGTCAAACAAGTTGCTTTATGAGTTTCTGAAGTTGTTTATGCCCCATGCTATATTTCCTGAACCTGTTTCATGTCCCATGCTCTACACACATAGCCATTGTAAGTTTAGGTCCTATAAGATTATGTAGATAGAAAAAAAAATAAATACTCTCTCAGGAATGTCAAGTAAGAAATGAATGGAACCTAGCCATTGGTTTTTTTGTGTGTTCTATTTGTTTCAGAAGCTTACTCTAATACACCAAATGAACTAGCCATCTTGAATCTCAGTATCCATATCTGAAAAATAAAGGAATTGGATTACATCACTTCTAAGATCACTTTTGGCAATAATATATTAATACTTAATCTTAGTTTGATAAGGACATTCTATAAGTATTAATTTATTCCATTTGTAGAGAGCCAAACATTAAGTAGAGTACATAAAAAATTTAGGTATTCAGACAAACTAGAGAACACTGCATAATAAAGAAGAATTGGTGAATTTAAAATACTCAGAAGAATAGATTGCAGGGGAAAGGAGGAGGAAAAGAGACCACACAGAGTGTACAAAATGATGAGAATTCTGCTTGGCCCAAATTCAGAGGGCTGTGCTTCTCAAAGAAAACAGAGGAGCTTTGTGTCCACAAAGAATGAGTAGTGTGCTGGCTGGACTGAAGATAGAAACAGGGTTAAATTAAGAAAAAAGTAAGATTCACAGAAAGCCAGACAAGGAAACCCCACGTTCAGCAGGACTGGAAATCGGACACCCAATTAGAACCACTGGGACCTAAGAATGGCTACTCTGAGTCAGAGCAGGGAGCCAGCAGCCCACATTGGTTTTGCCATCATTGGCCTGAAACATGTGCATGCTTTGCCTCTTCTGGTGTATCAACACAATTTGCAAACAAAAGTAGAAACCAAATTCCACAAGAACATAAACAGTGGTTTTCTAAAGGGATGGAATAATAGTTTTGGCTTATTTCTGAAAGCATTTGCTTCATCTCAACTCGCTGCAATGTGGAGTTGGGATGTTAACCAAGTTCAGTCAATGAGGAGGAATGGCAAGAACTTCCAGAGAGAAACAGGAAAGCAGAGGACCTTCCAAGGAACTAGACAAATGTGTGTGTGTGTGTGTGTGTGTGTGTGTGTGTGTGTGTGTGTAACAAAAATGCTCCTAAGGACATGTTCATGAGAATTATTTGTAATGGACAAAAACTGGACTTAGTACAATGAAAAAATTGTATAACTTACTGAATTCTCTCTCTGCAGGACTAGTCCTAAGGGAAACTGAGCTTATGACAATTGTATTAGTGCCACTTGGTGGAGCAATCAGGCATGATGATCCCTGGACATCCTTCCAGGAAGCACCTCACATTCTACTTTCTTATCGTAAGATGATCCTAGAGACCTGATTGGAAAATGCACCATGGATTCAAGGGTCTTATGCAAAGAGAGTTTGGGAACTAAAAATATTCTCCTTTACCCCATTCAGGTCCTGAACCTAGAGCCATTATGAGAATATAGTAGATGAGTAGATGTTTTTTGCTAAGCCACAGTTTCAGTGATACCTCTGGTATTGCTTTTAATGCATGAGGCATTTCCAAATGAGATTTAACAGTGGCTCACTACAGTTTTTTGTAAGTTGTGCTTTGCCAGGAAAAAAAAAATTGCAGACAAAGAACTGCCTGACTCAAATGAACTCCGCAGTCTGGCCATGCGTAACTGCGATATGGAAACTGGCAAAAAACAAACAAACAAAAAAACCCCAAAAAACAACACTGCTCCATTAGGGCATTCTCCCCCACTTCTGCCTCAGGATGACTCTAAAGAAGAATAAAAACAATGAAGTTTTTCTGGAAGTCAATAATAAGGATAGCTAGTGGGCTACTCAAGGAATTCAATCTACTGCAGGGGAGTGAGGCAACATGCTGATGCCCGGGGTGTTCGCTGATTTAATTCAGCATGTAACTCACAGCCCCTGGCCTCACAGATCTAATTGGACAGGATGTTGCAAGATTGAACTTCTTCCTAAAGGCTGTTAATATCTGCTCAATATCGGAGACCAATAGAATGTGCTACATAGGAGGTCTCCTCTTTAACCTCATCCACGTTTCCACTATTAATTATTAGATATTGTCTTACTTAGGGATCAGTTGTTTATAAGGTGTCCCGATTTAGTTTAGAATTTCTATGAAGAAAACTTAAGGGCAGGATGCACACAGATTTCATGAGAAATTGAAACTAGGAAATAAAAAGTTGGAATTGACTTGATTCTGCTCTTACTAAGCGTACATACCATTTCATTACTGCCTCTTCTCTTTCTTTTTGTCTTAGCAATGAAATACAGGTTGCCTCTCTTATAGTTTTGAGAAGATCACATAAAATTTGAAGTAAAAATTGGTTCTGTTAGGCAAAATGCTTTTACTTCTATTTCCAGTATGCTGATAGTATTTTAGAGTGTACTCCAGTGGATTGCAAATTTTTGCATATGTTAGAATTATCTGATGGGCTTATTAAGACAGATTGTTAAGTCAACCCCAGAGTTTCTAACTCTGTAGGTCTGGGTTGGTACATGAGAATTTGGATTTTCATGAGTTTCCTGGTGATGATGTTGATACTGAGTAGGGAATCCCACTTTGAGAATGACTCATTTATTCCAGTCTGCAAACTGGTGAAGACTTGGAGAGGAAAGAGGACAAGCAGAAGAAAGATACCACCTGGTGACAGAAAGTGCTCATGCCCACAAACTGGCTTTTGTTCTCTTCCCTTTGGGTATGAGGTGAATATTTGTGCAATTGTATGTGCAGTATGCCATCATTATAAGTATAATTAAGAGGGAGATGATATTTGTGCATTTGGAAGACAAAAGAGTAGAATGTGCTAAACGTGTGTACTAGCCAGGTTTCATTGTTTGTTCCATCTACTTTTTCTTTGAGAAAGTCTGTGCTGCTCATAATCTTCAGAACTGACAGTGGTTCCCAGCTTGGTTGACCTGTCTGTCTGGATCTGCCTGTTCCTTGTGTAATTATTAACAGAGTGCTACTCTATACATAAACATTCTACTCTAGACATAAAAATGGCACCCACTTTTGCACCCTTTCTCCTCTGTTACCTCTACCCTTGAAGCTGACTTTATTGGGGAAAGCTACCTGATCCAAGTAGTATTGCAAATTAGCTGAACAATACTCTTGCTAGTTTGCAATAAATCATATGTTCACTCTTAAAAATTTATGCTAATATAAAGACTGCTAGGAATGAGGTCAGATTATTTTGACCTGGAAAGTCACATGGAGTCAGGGTTGGGGAGGCCCTTTTGGGATATATTTTGCAGCGCTCGGGATGAGTAAGTAGGGGACAGTGGAGGAGTGAGCCTGAAGGGAGAAATAGAGTACCTACCTGTACAGAGAAACCAGGTAACAGTGAAGCCGAGGGAGACGCAGTGTGCCTTGAGCAGCCAGGTTCCTGACTTCTCCCTTCCAAGGGCCTTCCAGGGGCCTGGCTGTAAATATCTTCCAAGGTTCTCTAAGGTTTCCAGGTATTTTTTAAACAACCACCCTTTACAGGAGCCAGCTTGAGAGGGCTCCTTTTCCTTTCAAGTGAAAATATCACCGAGTAGATTGCTATCAACATACCTTGGCCAAACATGCCTCAAAGTAGACTCCAGAGCCCTGGCTCTCCATGTCTTCTTGCTTTCTGTGTTGCAAAGACACTTTGGTCCTGATGTCTCCCATTGGTAGCTTTTGACTTTTTATCTGTACAAGGAAGAAACAACTATAACCATCAGCTGCCTTTCTAGCATCTTCTAAGAAAAGCCTTGTGGTATGTTTCTGTGAAGAGGTGGGAAGATTTCTAAATCATGATCCAAACTGTCTTTAACAAGTTTCAACACAAACTATAAATAGCCTAGAAGTACCATCTGGTTCACATAATTTTGTATCTGTATAATATGCAGACAGAAAGCTACTCGAAGTCACCAACTTGAAGCTCTTTAGAGTTGTCCACCATCCCTGGAAGCCTGTGCAAACCTTTCCTTCAATTTTTTTTTTCACTTCAGTCTACATAAGCTCACCAGCATAAATACTGTTTTATTATATGCATATAAGTAGGCATATTATATATACATAAATGGGATTCAATGTAAGACTTATTTTTAAGAAAAATGTATATCTTGCTAAATGGGTCTAAATATCAATCTTTACTTTCATTTGCTCTTATGACCTGTCTTTGTACCTACATATGAGAATATAAATGCAGACATTTCTTAATTTACAAACAAGCTATCTTTCAAAGTTCCAAAGTTGATTTTTTTTTTTTTACTTCCATGCTTACTGCATAGGAATTAGAAACAAATGTTCTCATGTAAATTACATTATAATTTGGTCATTAGATTCCCAGACTTGATCATAGGAACCCCCCTTCACCTTCCATTATCTATCTCCTAAATGCTACTTTATCTTTGCTGGCTTGGACTGTGTGGAGTGGGATTTTAGAGGATCAGAGAAAATAAGGTCAGTTAGGGGCAAATAAGAGACAGCTGTGTTTAAATTGCATCTGTATTTAGCTGGAGGATAGGATTATAGTGGCCAGAAAAAAAAAAAAAGATGAGTCTATTTGGCACAACCTTTTATAAAAGAGACCTCAGGTTTGGCTCAGGTAAATTGGAGATTGCCATTACAAATATACCTCGGGACTTGGCACATTACATCATTACCATATTTCTCTGTGCTATCCTACCTCCTTGTTTAGAGTCTAATCCTAGTATCATACCTCAACCTTTCCTATGCATGACAGTAGAAGACACCCCATGTGCTAGGCATAGAACCACACACACACAGAAGCAAGTCATTCACAGAAGCAAGTTTCTATTTGGTAAGTTTAAATTTGATTTAGGTTGGGGTTAGTTAATATATTGTTTTAGTCAAGGTTCTCTAGAGGTACAGAACCCACAGGGTATGATATTATTAAGGGAGATTTATCGAAGTGTTTTACACACACAGATGCTGTGTGTAGCCCTAAAGTGCCCCCTTGCATGCTGGAGAACTGGAGGAAGAAGCTGGAGCCTCAGAACACAAGGAACCAATAATGCAGCTTCGGTTCCAGGAGGAAAGGCCTAAAAGCTTCCTAGAGAGTCCTTGGTGAGAGTCCAGTTAGAAGAATAAAGGAGCTGGAATCCGCTGTCCTCAGGCGAGAGCAGCAGCTGCAGACCACCCTTTCAGGAAGAATGGAGCTTGCTTTCATGAGGCTTTTTCCTCTTTCTCCATCCCTTTATTCTATCCAGGCACCCAGTTGATTGGACACTCAGAGTAGGACTTCCTCTCAATTTGCTGCTCTACATGCCAATCATATCAATGTACTCTGAAGTCTCTTAATCCTCAGTGTCTCTCGACCCAATAAAGTTGGCACTCTAGATTAACCATCACGTGCATTGAGATGGTCCAACATTCCAAAGGAAGAGAAAGCTATTAGAGTAAAAAATTCCCAGCCAGGCCTGATAGCTCACACCTGTAATCTCAGTACTTGGGAAGCTGAGACAGGAGGATTGCAGGTTTAAAGCCAGTCTCAGCAATTTAAAGAGACCCTGAGAAACTTAGCAAGACCCTGTTTCAAATTAAAAGGGCAGGAGATGTGGTTCAAAGGTAGGACCCCACCCCCTTCCTGAATTCAATCGACAGTTACAAAAAAAAAAAAAAGTGAAAAATCTCCCTTTCATTGTTATTGTTATTATTTTGCCAAGTTCCCCTCACTACAATGAACTAATATTATACATTTTTTGTGTTTCCTTATGAGATTTTATGTATATACAATTAAATCTCTATTTCCCTCCCTTCCTCTTTATCATACACATTTTTCTTTGTTCTGCTCTTTCACTTCATTTTATATTTTAGAGATTGTTATATCTTACTACATAATAAATCGCCCCACTCTATTTCTATGACTGTCCAAACACTTCATTCCCTGAATGTACATAACTTATTTCATTAGTAGACTGTTGTTGGGCAGTTAGGTTGTTTTCAATATTTTGCTATTACTAAAAATAATACATGTAATAACATCTTACAAACATCATATAGAACATACATAGATAAAACATGTATGGAATAAATTCCAAGGCATATTCAGTAGCCATGCAATGGTATTGCAGACAAAATATAGTATAGATATAATAAGTTTTCTTTGGGGAGTAACTTAGAAACAGAGAGGTAGTATGTGGCATACATCCCCAGAGATTTCACTTTTTCTACAGTATAGGGTAGGTATAGATGTTCTAAATGCAGGGCCAAAGTTTCTGGTGACAGGAGTTTAGTGGAATCAGCAGGCTTATGCTCTACAGAGGAAGCATAAGGACAGGGAGAGCTCTGCGTGCCACCGGGTGAGTATCTCAAGTGCTGTCAGATGCTTGATGTAAGTGGTGAGAGAGGCCAGCCTTTCCTTGTTTCCAGTATTACAGAGGAAGTGTTTATCTTTTATGGTTAAGTATGAAAGTTATTCATAACTGTGGGTGTTTTGTTTTGTTTTTGGTTATTTGTGAATGCCTTTGAATGGATTGAGACAATTTCTATTTACAGTTTTCTAGGAGTCTAAAAAGAATCATTAGCTGGGATTGAATTTTGTCAAATGCTTTTTTGAATCATTAAAATAATCGTATCATTTCTTTTCGTTAAATTGTTAATGCATTAATTTTTAAAATATTGCATCGATCTTGCATTACTAGACTAGATCATAATTAAATACAATATATTATCCTTTTCATAAATTATACATTTGATGTAGAAATATGTTTTTAAACTATTTTGTCATATGTTTATGAGTTATATTTGTTGCCAATTTCCTATTTTTGAAAAAGTAAGTTCTTCTTTTTGTGTGTGTGGTACTGGGGATTGAACCCCAGGGCATTCTACCTCTGAGCTACACACCCAGCCATATTTTTTATTCTTTATTTTGAAACAGGGTCTCACTAAGTTACAGAGTGTCTCACTAGGTAGCGGAGGCTGTCCACAAACCTGGATCCTCCTGTCTCAGCATCCCAAATGCTGAGATTACAAGCATGCACCACCACGACAGCTCAAAAAACAAGTTCTCATATAGGTGAAAACTATGAGTTGAGAAATGACATGTTTTCAATATATAGTTGAGAAATTATGTTCTCATATGAGGACTTATTCTTTCTCCATGGTATGAATTGGAAAGTGTGTTTTCTGCCTATTGTTTTGTTTAAGTCTGTGTAAACTTGATATTATTTCTTCTTAAATGTTTTATATAACTCACTGATGAGGCCACTGGGCCTAGAGCTTTTAATAGTGAAAGCATGTAATTATAGATTTATTTTTTAAAATAACGATTTTCAAAGAATTCAATAATTTTATCTATGCTCAAAACTTATTGACATAAAGATATTTGCAAAATCCCACTTAATTAAAAAAAAATTTCTGTAGGAATTATGATGGCTCTTCTTTTCTTCCTGATAATGTTAACTGGTATCCTCTCCCTCCATTCTTCTCTCCTCCCTTTTCTCTCTTGGTTCAGTTTAATTAGAAGTTTATCAATTATATTAATATTTTCAAAGAACAAACTTTTGTGTTTGTTTTTTTTTTTACCTTCTTTGTTGCTCTTCGTGAGATTCTGTTTTGAAATTAAAAAAAAGGACTGAGGGTGTAGCTCAGAGGTAGAATGCTCCTGGGTTAAATTTTCCAGTACTAAAAAATAAAAGAATAAAAAAAATACCCTCCCAGTATGTCCTTCCTCATTCATAGTACAGTTATCATGCATGTTATTAAAGTTATGATTGCCAAAATATAGAGTTACTAATTTGGCCTTAACCAGTCAGTTGTCTTTTTAAATATGAAGACACAAAAAAGGGTCAGTTATAGTTAGGTATATATTTACCTTTTCCTGTGTTCTTTGTTCCTTTATTTAGATACATATTTTCTTCTAATATTATGCTTTTTTCAGCCTGAAGAATGTTTCCCAGCTTTTATTTATCTGTGTATACCTTCATTTTTCTTCATTTCCTGAAGTATACTTTTAGCTACACCTTTATTTTTCTCTTTCAACACTATTTATTTATGTATTTATGTATGCATGTATGTATTTATGTATGTAAGTGTATTTATTTATTTATTTATTTATTTATTTATTTATTTATTTATTTATTTATTTATGCTGGGGATTGAACCCAGGGGGCATTCTACCTCTGAGATACACTCCTTTTTAAAAGTTTTTATTTTGAAACAGGGTCTCACTAAGATGTGGAGGGACTCACTAAGTAGCTCAGGCTGCTATGAATCTGTGATCCTCCGGTCTCAGTCTCCTAAGTCCTGGGACTATTAGCATGCACCATCATGCCCGGCCTCTTTCAATACTTTAAATATGTGATTATATTGTCTTCTAGTCTACGTTGTTTCTGATGAGAAGCCTATGATAATCCTTATTATTCTTTCACAATGTACCTTTGTTTTCTCATCTTTTGCATTTAGTAATTTGACTGTGGTATGCCTAAGTGTGGTTTTCTTTATTTGGGGGATGAGTTTTTGGACTCCCATTTTAATTTTTTAATACTTTTATTTGTGCATCATAATTATATATTAGAGTGAGGTTTAAAGTGATACAATTATACATGCACACATCACTTGATAAATTTCCTTTCTTATCCCATCCCATTCCCCTCAAGTTGGATTTTTTAAAACTCAATTTGGGAAACAGTTTGACTTAATGCTTTAAGTATTTTTCTGCTACATAGATACTCCTTGATTTACTATGGGGTTATTTCCCCATGAATATAATATAGGTTGAAACTATGTTAACAATGCATTTAATACACCTGACCTGCTCAGCATTATAGCTTAGCCATATGGTACACTGCAGTGCACTGGTTGTTTCCCTCCTGACTCCATGGCCACCTGGGAACTGTGGGTCACTGCTGCTGCCAAGCATCATAAGAGAATGTCACATTTCACATCACCAGCCAGAGAAAATATCAAGATTCAAAATTCAAAGTATGGTTTCCACTAATGTCACTTTTGCACCATGGTAAAGTCGAAACATGGTTAAGTGAGACCATCCTATGCCAAGGGCCATCTGAATTCCCTCCTCTTCTCATGAGGAGTAAATTACACATGTTCTAG
Organism: Graphiurus murinus; assembly: GCA_004027655.1. Lineage (NCBI taxonomy): Eukaryota > Metazoa > Chordata > Mammalia > Rodentia > Gliridae > Graphiurus > Graphiurus murinus. The sequence continues at coordinate 294,786 of PVLC010000106.1, read as the reverse complement.
ATGTTATACTCTCATATATTTTCCTGGAGATCATTTAGGTTCATTTTCTATGTGTTGGGTATATTTTCTGTAGACTATATAGTGTATAGAATGAATCTTTGAGCTCATTATCCTTTATATATAAAATACATCATAGTTTGTATGACTTAGTATTTTCAATATAATTCACAACTAGAGACTTTTTTTTTACTTTACTCATAGCACATATGTATCTCCTTTATCTTAAGGTGAAAAATACCTGCTAATAAAACTATTTACTTTTTCCACAATACAAATTCCAGTTTCAAAATTAAAATACAAACACTACTATGCCAATAATACATTTCCTGACTGCAGCTTAATATTTCCTTTTATTCTATGGTACATCCCATTAGGATTAATGAAATTAATGTATATTAAAGTCATTTAATGTAGTGATGCCACCAACAAATTCACAATTTAATCTATTTCAATTTGCTTAAAATATTTAGGCACCTAAAATAACTTTTATTCATAATTAAGTAAAATATTTACATAGTTGCAAAGTCAAATCTATGAAATGTTTTTATCTATATTAATAAGTCTGGTTCCTATACTTTTTTCTTTCACCCCATTTCTTCTTCATTTTTATAGATAAATAAATGAATAAATATAGACCTTCTTCTATTTAAAATATAAGAAAAGCCAGGCACGAAGACACATGCCTATAATCCCAGCACTTGGGAGGCTGGGATAGAAGGATCTCACGTTCTAGACCAGCTTCAACACGTTAGAGAGACTCTCAGCAACCTAGCAAGACATTGTTTAAAAACAAAATATAAAAAGGGCTGGGGGTGTAGCTCGGAGGTAGAACACCCCTAGGTTTAGTCCCTAGTAACACACACACACACACACACACACACATACACACACACACACACACACACACACACACACCCCAAAAAACAAAAAACAAAAAAACAAATATTTCCACATCCTCTTTTAAGCTAAGTACGAATCCTTCTATTTTGCTGTTTATAAATTCAACAAAATATTCTAGAGATAATGCCAGACTGCCCAGAAAATTTTATTTTTATATATTATTATTTTGTAATTATTTTTACAGATATATGCTACTTTATTATGTAGATGCTCCATAGCTTATTCAACCACTTTGTAATCAGATACCTGGCTCACTTTCATTATTTAGCTATTATATCTGATGGCAACAAGTCTTATAAGCCCATATATTTTCATGTTTTACCACTTTACTATTGGAATAGCTTCCAATAGTGAAGAGGAGTTATTGGGTCAAAAATACCTACATGTGCACTTTTATTAGACATTGTCTATTTTCCTTCTCTAGGGTATAATATATTTCAGTTTCACCAGCTCTAAATGAGAGAGGGCTGTTTCCCGGTAGCTTTGCCAGCAGACTGGGTTTCCAAACTTTTGAATTTTTGCCATATGATGGGTAAGGAAAAAAAAAAAGGTTTCCTCTCCTGCCAATTTCTTGGGGTTTTCATTTACACTGCAAAGAACAAATTGTAAACCACTTTGCATAGTGTCCCTACCCCAAAATGAGGGTTTGATTTACCATGTAATTTATTTCTGGTTCATATTTCTGTTCTGAACAAGCTTTTGGGTTTGAGGTTATAAACAAAACAATTTGACTGTTTACTTGTGGTTGAACAAATGCCATAAGTATACACTTGGAAAATATCCTTTTTGAAGGGGAAAAAGTAGGGCAATAGTTTCTAAAAATTATCAATTTGTCTGACAGACATTTGAGTCAATCATATTGTAAGAACTCTTGGTTCCTGTCATAATCAAAGGTATATATTCTAGTCAAGAGATTTTAGGCCCTCAATAAAATAATCAAAAAGGTCTGATAGGCATTTATTTTTATAGTCATTCTCATGAGGCTGACTTGAAATGGATATTCAAATATTATTTTCTGTTGCTTTGTATCTTATTTTTTTCTTCACTTCTTTAACCTTTGTTTCTAATTTTCCTCAACCTTCTTGTACTCGAAGACTTTTTGGATTTTTCTTTCCTCACTTTTTTTTATTTTTTTTTTATTGCGGTACTGGGGATTGAACTCAGAGGCATTCTACCTCCGAGCTAAACCCCCAGCCCTATTTTGTATTCTTTATTTTGAAACCAAGTCTCGCTAAGTTGTGTTGTGCCTCACTAAGTAGCTGAGGCTGGCCGCGAACCCGGATCCTCCGGTCTCAGCCTCCCGAATGCTGGGATTACAAGCGTGCGCCACCACGCCAGGCTCCTCACTTTTTTTTTAACCTGTTATTTTTTACTCTTCCCTGCTGTCATGTCTCCCTTCATTCTGTCCACAGATTTTCTTTGATTCACATGCTTACCTTTCCCTTTGGGCCCCTCCCACTCGGAAACACATCTGAGCAACGAGAAGCATCTCAGTCATGTCATGATTTATTCCTGTCAGAAAAGAAGGCATTGCTTTTAAGAAAAGGTCTCCTTGCCTGCTTTGTTGCTATCTTGACTTGATAAGTTCAATTTCCATAACCTTCTGGGATTACCTGTACAAGATGTCAGTCTCAGCCCCTATCAGATCTGTGCTTACTTCCTAAACACCTGTAAACCCTCTGCATCTTTCTCTTTATTTCATGGATTCAAACATTTCTGGTGCATCTACTGAATGCCACCCCCTGATTGGGCAGCATGGATACATAAACAAAGTAGAATTCTTGTTCTGAAAGATCATAATATAGTATTTATCTATTTTAGTTCACTTCACATCTTTCATTAACTCATATACAACTACCTGTTTTCTGGTTTGTTGAAGCAGCGAGTCAGACAACACTTGAGAAAATAATGTCTGTCACAGTGTGCAGCCCAAAAATCTCCAACATCACGTTCATCTGATGGGCACTCTCAATGAAGGCCATTATTTTTGCCACCTTATAGCATTTCAGGACAGCCAACTTGATCCTATTTCTCTTATGCTTATTTTTCTTGGAAGTGTTAAAAGACTTCTTAGCACCACCATAAAATTTCAACACAAGATGAAGAGTGGACTCCTTTTGAATGTTACGCAGACAAACTACATGCATCTCCCATCTGCTTACCAGCAAAGACCAGTTTTGGTGATCAGGAGAAATTCCTTCAGTATTATAGATCTTGGCCTTTGCATTTTCTGTAGCCTGTGAGGGTCCAGCCTCAAATATGATGGTCTTCCTTGTGAGAGTTTTCTGAAAATCTGCATCTTGGCAACAGTTCAGCTACAGACAGATGGTTTATACTGATTGATTCCCATTATAACTTCTTTTTTCTTCCTTCCTTCCTTCCTTCCTTCCTTCCTTCCTTCCTTCCTTCTTTCCTTCTTCTTTTTTTTTTTTTTTTTTTTTGCAGTACTAGGGATTGAACTCAGGGGCATTCTACCTCCAAGATACACCCTCAGCTTTATTTTATTTTATATTTTGAAATAGGGTCTCACTAAGTTGCGGAGGACCTCACTAAGTAGTTGAGACTGGCCACGAATCTATGATCCTCCTGTCTCAGCCTCCCAAGTACTGGGATTATAAGCATTCACCACCATGCCCATCTCCATTATAACTTCTGAATATATATAATGTGTGGAAATCTCTGCTGGTGAAGGTCCTCTATCTTCCCACCCTGCATGGCTTACTCTTACTTGCCTTTCACCTGATTATATACATCTCCAGGATGGCTTTTTGACTCTTCCTCTCCCCAGTCCTAAAGTTGTTTGGTGCCCCTTGTAGAGACTCCTAAATTATATACAAGACTCCCCACTTTATCACTTTTTGCTCCAGTATAGCAATTGTGTTCTTTTCTAGAATAGGAGCTCCATGTGGGCAGGAACAGGTCTCTATTATTAACTATAATTCTCAGCACCAACACAGTATCAACCGCATAAGAGACACTCCAAATACACTTTCTGGATCAATGGCTTTATGTACGCATATAAGTATATATTATGTGCAGTCAGAGAAAGAAGTAAATCAAAGAATTAAAGAAAACATACCTCCCAGTGAAAATGGAAGAAGCAAAGTTGCCACATGAAGCATACCCCAGTGACTATTTTGCAGAAATCTGATTGGTTCTGACCTCATATACTTTTGAATTAAGTTTTTAAACGACTATCAATTAGATTTGTCTTGTTTCACCTAGTGGTATTGATTGTACTCATGAAATACTAATTGATAACTGGTTCTGACATTTATAGCAAGCACAGAAGTTAGATAAGTCTCACAAATGTTATTCAGTAATTCCTGAAAGCTTGATTGTAGCTGTACCTCTTCAAAGACTCGGAGTCCAGAGGGAATTGTTAATGCATCTGCCCAGGTATAGCTGCAAATTTGAAAACTAAAGCCAGGTGTGTGTGTGTGTGTGAGTGAGTGAGTGTGAGTATGTGTATGTGTGTGTGTGTGTGTGTGTGTGTGTGTGTGTGTGTGTGTTGGGAGGGCATTCATTGTGGTCCTATACTCCTATTTATAGATATTAAAAAATCATAAAAAGTTTCTGGTTATACTCATGGAAAAATTTTCCTCAGGATGCACTTGTGTTTTTAATTATTAAATTTATTTTATTGTGATTTTTTAATACCAATGGAAAGACATTTATTTGGAAGAAAATAATTTAATGACTGAAGTTTTTCCTAACTTGTGATGATACCAAAGAAGAACCCACTTTAATTATCATTTATAAGACTGAAAAATATCATTGTTTTAAAGTTATATGTTAGCCAGGCGTGGTGGCACATGCTTGTAATCCCAGCATTCGGGAGGCTGAGACCGGAGGATCCAGGTTCGCCACCAGCCTCAGCTACCTAGTGAGGCACTCCGCAACTTAGTGAGACTTGGTTTCAAAATAAAGAATAAAAAATAGGGCTGGGAGTATAGCTTAGAGGTAGAACGCCCCTGTGTTCAATCCCCAGTACCACAAATAAATAAATAAATAAATAAATAAATAAATAAATAAATAAATAAATAAAGTTATATGTTGGTATTTTTAATCTATTGTCCTTTTCATCATCTTTTTAAGACTATGTTTTCACCTGGCATGGTGGCACATGGTGGTAATTCTTGCTATTTGGGAGGCTGAGGTTGAAAAATCAAAACTTCAAAGCCACCCTGGGCTACTTATGAAGACCCTTTCTCAAAACACAATAAAAACGATCAGGCATGGTGGCGCATGTCTCTAATCCCTTGTACTTCAGAGGCTGATATAAGAAGATTGCAGGGTCGAGATCAGCCTCAGTAATTTAGCAAGACTCTCGGCAACCTAGAGAGACTCTGTTTCAAAACAAAAGAATAAAAAGGATGGGGTATAGCTTGGAGGTAGAATTCCCCTAGGTCCTTTTCCTAGTATCAAGAAAAAGAAAAATAAAAAGAATGGGGACAGCATTCGGGAGGCTGAGACTGGAGGATCCGGGTTCGCGACCAGCCTCAGCTACCTAGTGAGGCACTCCGCAACTTAGTGAGACTCGGTTTCAAAATAAAGAATAAAAAAATAGGGCTGGGGGTGTGGCTCGGAGGTAGAATGCCCCTGAGTTCAACCCCTAGTACCGCAAAAAAAAAAAAAAAAAAAAAAAAAAAAAAAGAATGGGGATGTAGTTCAGTGGTAGAGCGCCTGGGGGTTCTGCATGAGGACTTGGGTTCAGTCACAGTATTTCAACAACACAAAACAAATAATCCTACATTTTTTCTTCCTGTGTTTCATATACATTTTTTCTATGCAAATTGTGTTTTGACTGGAAGCTACAAGATTAAACTAATGGAAGAGCATGTAAGCTGAACTGATAGCAATGACTAATTATGGTATAAAACAGTATCTTTTTTTTCTTGGTACTGAGGCTTGAACCTATAGGCATTCTATCGACAGGGTCTCACTAGGTTGCCGAAAACCTCACTAAGTTGCCAAAGCTGGCTTTGAACCTTTGATCCTCCTGTCTCAGCCTCCTAAATACTGGGATTACCAGCATGTGTCACCACACCCAGCTTGACAGTATCATTTTATACACATGAACCCGAAGAAACCTAAAATACAAATAAGTGGTTGCACCCAGAAATTTAATGACTATATGCCAACATTTCATCTAGTCTCTTTCTATTCAACTTATATTCTGACAAGTCTATTAACATAAACAGTAAATATATCTTTTAAAAGAAATTACCTAATCTCATTTTGAACAAAATATGGAATAAAAACCTTTTAAGTAAAGGAATTATCAGATAAGGAAACCAGGGAGGATTTATATGCTTTTTTTAATCTTTAAAGAGTCTATTGTAATCTCAAAGAATTAGAAAACATTTTTTTTAAAAAAGATTAATATTTGAATACATAGGAACAGAGTAGAAAGGTGGTTCTCAGGAGTGGGAGACAGGGTGAACAAGTCAGCATGTTATATTGAAGGGTACAGAGTTGCAGTTATGAAGGATAAATAATCCAATAATAACCTCACTCTCTAGAAGTCTAATGTGCACCATAAAGATTATAGTTGATAATATTGTACTATATACTGGATATTGGTTTAAAGAGCAGATTTCAGTACTTGTGATAGATACACAAACATACGAAGTAACTGTGCAAGATAATGGGTATTATCATTTGCTAGAGTGCAAGAGTTATTACTTTATATCTAATGTATATCAAAACATCATGTTGCATATGCTATATACAACATATATACACATTATATACAATATGTATAGATAGAGAGAGAGAAAGAGAGATAGAGGTTATTTAGAGGTGGTGGTGGTGGAGATAAACAAATTAATGATAAGGAGAAATTATGTTACTTTTCAACATAATTAAGTGAAATACAAATGGCTACTTTTTTAAAAATCAGAATTTTATTTGTTTGTACTCTGTGATTAGTCCCAGGTTGAAGATTTACTTTGAATAACAATAATCAGTGACCTTCAATTTGGGAATCACATCACTCAGGCATGGGGTTTTATTAACATGACAGATATTTAGGACCTATTATAGCCTTATTGAATCTTTTTATTTTATAATCTTAATACATTCTGGGTGTGTTGTATCTGTATGCTTGGTCAGTGAGTCATGATATATTATGTATCAGGACTATTATATTTGAAGTCTCTTTTTTATGTGAGTTTATTGGTGCATTATGGTCTCACATCACAATATATGTCATGTTGACATTGACACACATGCACATAGCACTTGGTGCCCCCCCACCTCCTCATCTCCCCTCCTCCTATACAGAATACTGAAATTTACATTAGGATTTTCACATATGTACACACAGTTGATGTTAGTATTTCCAATAATGAACCTCAGTCTTCTCCCTCCCCTTTTGAAGTCTTCTTAAGGTAAAGATTATGTTCATCCATTTCCATAAATTAGATATAATATCCATGTTCTGAGAATGGGGTTAATCCTTATATTTCTAGATATTTTATCTATAACATATGGATTCATTTTATTTTGCACATCACAGAAACAACCAAATTTCCTCGTTGAATGTATTATGCTTGTGACAAACTCTCTTTAGATCATTGTTCTTTGAAAATTATCATAATTAGCTAACCCATTTTATGTCTTTGTTGTCTACAGAAAGTTTGTACTTGGTGGGCCCATGATATTGCTAACCCTAGATTGACTGGAACAAGAATTAATTATGTAGGATTGAAAGCAATTCTGGGTTTTTGGTTAGAATATTGCTGACCTTTTAATGTTCTAGGTTCTGGATATAATGAACTTCTTTCTCTTTTTTCTCATAAGCCATCTATAATTTATAACAATTTAATACATTGTATTTTATAAACAGAATTAAAATGTATTTTCCCCCAGCCTGTTCCCTTTAGAAACCAGAAATTTATTTAGTGTTCTTCTTTTCTTTTTTTTTTTTTTTTTTTGCGGTACTGGGGATTGAACTCAGGGGCATTCAACCTCTGAGCTATACCCCTAGCCCTATTTTTTATTCTTTATTTTGAAACTGGGTCTCATTAAGTTTTGGGGTGCCTCACTAGGTAGCTGAGGCTGGCCGTGAACCCGGATCCTCCGGTGTCAGCCTCCCAAATGCTGGGATTACAAGTGTGCACCACCATGCCTGGCTCTTATTTTCTTGATAATGGATTTAAATATGCATAGAGACAATAAGAACTTGCCTTCCTTGTCATTAACGGGACTTAACTGAAAACATTAATTATATGGCCAAAGCCATACCTGTCATGCTATGATTGATAATGATGCTTACTTAATCAGATATGAACAGACACTTAAGAAACTAAGTTGACTTGATGGAGCCAATCCTTACAAAGCTCTCTTAGGAAAACACTCAATATCTGGCTTACAAGGCTTATAGGGCTTACAGGGTTCTTTCTTAGACTTACAGTTGAAGAAGGCTATTTCCAAATACTCCTGAACTCTGGATATTTGAAGAATCTCAAATCAACTGGAATTAATCTAAATATATAGGTACTTCAGGTAAGATCTGGTGATGAATTATTGGTTTAGCTTAGTAGCCCCAAGAGGAATTAAAAAGTCTAGTCTAGAGTTCCTAAGGAGAACTTCCAGCAAAGCAAACTTAATATGTAAAATTACCATTCTTGCTGTACTTGTGTAAATAAATCAGATCAAAGGCATTAAGACAAAGGCCACATTATTTCACAATTAAGAGTATTCTTTTTTTTTTTTTAGATTATCTTGGATCAAAGTGGGGGATGACATTACAGAGAGTTTTTGTTTCAGTAGAAAATTATAGCAGACCTTGTTGGGTTATCGGATTCATAACAATAGTTCAGTTATGTCTGAGCTGTTTTGCACCTCTTTGTAAATTGCAGGTAACTGATGGATAAGCAAACTCTGGCATATTTGGTTGAGACTTAATTGACTTTCTTATCCACCATTGAAAAACTGGTTTTGTTACCTGAGATTGGACTAGATCCTGTTACCTTGAACAGATTTTAAATTCTCTCACTTTGCTTTAACATCTGACTACCACCTTCTAAATGTCCCCAACTCTTCTCCCACTCCCTCTCTCACCCCCCCCCCCCC
>PVLC010000106.1:244960-276799 GCA_004027655.1 Graphiurus murinus | reverse complement strand
GTGCTTAGCCAGGTTAGTAAGGGCAGGTCTACTTCATCTTTTGGAAGTCATAATCAAATTCGATAACATTGTGATGTACATAGTTTCAAATGCGATCATCTTCATATTTCCACAAAGGAACCATTAAGCATTTTTTGTCAAACATGTGGGGAACCTCTATACTATATTTCAGTTAAAGAAAAAAGTTAAGCTGGGTGTGGTGGCACATGCTTGTAATCCCAGTACTTGGGAGGCTGAGACAGGAGGATCCGGGTTTGTGGACAGCCTCAGCTACTTAGTGAAGCCCTCTGCAACTTAGTGAGACCCTGTTTCAAAGTAAAGAATAAAAAATAGGACTGGGGTTGTAGCTCAGAGGTAGAATACCCCGGGTTCAAACCCCAGTACTGAAGAAAAAAGAAAAAAGTTAGAAAATTAGCCTGTCATACAAGGAGGTACATTTTCTTTTAACCTGCTTATATTTGTGTTTAAGTAAATAATATACACCCCACTGAACAGATCAATAAGTTGGATTCTGCCCCCCATGTCATAGGAAGAGATGTACTCTGCAAGACTGAGGTGACTAAGGTATCATATTTCTGTGACATGAAGTGCAAAATTTTGCTCCAAGCAACACTAATGAGAAGCTATCCACAGGCCTCCAAAATCAGTGCCCAACATCTGGTAGAACTCAGACATTTTCCAGGGATAGTTACATGGGCCAAGTAATCTAGAGTCAATTATCACCTTGCCAACTAAGTAAAAACGACTCAAATGCCCTAAAGCTGTTCACTCCTGTGGGTTCTTTGGAACAGTTAGCCAAAACCTCCATTTCATAAAATATAACTACCCCCTCAGTAAGCATAATAGTCAAATTTAATCATATCATTTTGACCATATTGAAAATAACAAGCTTTTTTTTTATTATACAATGATTTTGCTTTATCTTTGAAACAAAAGCATCAAATGGTTTTCATACAAATTTTCTGAAGTCTTGAATATGGCTAGAATTATCCACATAAATCTTTCAGGACTCAAATATGCACTCATTAAGGTTAGAAATGAATTGATATGGGATAGAATTTGGTGGTACATATATTCAAAAGACAAGAATTTCTATTTACCATAGCAAAGAGAAATAAATAGAAGCAATTAGTATATTATCATTGTTAGTATAAGACCATATTTATCAAAGGTCCACTGTTTCCTTGTTATTTTTTTTATTTTTTTGGCACTGGTGATTGAACCCAGGGACATTCTAGCTGTGAGTGAATCCCTCAGCCCTATTTTATTTTGAAATGTGGTCTCGCTAATTTGCTGAGGCTGGCTTCGAACCTGTGATCCTCCTGTCTCAATCTTCCAACTACTGGAATTAGAAGTGTGTTCCATCATTGTTTTTTGTTTGTTTGTTTTTTACAATTAAGTTTATTACAATGAAGTATAAAAGGAAGAAATAAAGAAAAAACTTGAGGTAATTAAGTAAATCAGTGGTTCTTAAGAATGGCCTCTGAACCAGCAGCATCAGAAATAGCTTGGAACTACAAATTCTCACCCCACTCAAGGCCTACTGATTCAAACTCTCTGGAGATGGGACCAGAAAATCTGTGTTTTGACAAGCCTTCCAGGTGATTTTACATGTATGTATATTCATTGATAGCAATATTTCATGTTAAATGAGGGAGATTCTTAAATATTTTCCCAACATATGCATATAATTTGCTACTATTCACTTTTTAGATTTCCAAGTAATCTAAACTTACTAATTCCTGTTCTTATAGTTTTATCTCCTTTTCTTAACAAATCACTGCTTTTGATATAATCTAACTTGGGGGGTTGCAGTTCACTTCCAATGACTGATTTCTCTTGACTTCATTTTTATGGTCTTTACTTTCAATAATTTTGTTTTTCTCATTTGTTTAATGAATACAGACATGAAAAAAAGCTTTTCCCATATAAGAGATAGGGAGTATATCATTTCTAGATGGTTTTATTAAATATTCCCAAATGCCGGGCAAGGTGGTGCACGCCTGTAATTCCAGTACTTGGGAGGCTAAGACAGGAGAATCACAAGTTCTCCATCAGCCTCAGGAACTTAGTGAGATCCTGTTTTAAAATAAAAAATAAAATAAAAGAGCACTGGGAGTATAGTTCAGAGGTAGAAAGCCTTTGGGCTCAATACCTAGTACCAAAAACAAAACAAAACAAAAACCAAATAGAAAAATAAACCTAAAATGTCTATGCAAATTGCAGTTAAAATAAATGGTATATTCTTGTACCAATATCTGCTTATTTGAACCTAAAAAGTGTCATAGCCACCCTAATTTGTGTGTGCATGTGTGTGTGTGTGTGTGTGTGTGTGTGTGTGTGTGTGTTACTGGAGATGGAACCCAGAGGTATTCAACCTCCAGGCTACATCCCAGCCTTGTTTTATTTTTTGTTTGGAAGCAGGGTTTTGCTAGGTTGATGAGCGTCTCACTACTTGCTGAGGATGTCCTTGATCCTATGATCCTCCTGTCTCAACCTTCCAAGTATTGAGCTTACAGGCATGGGCCACCACACCAGCCTTTTTTTTTTTTTTTTGGGGGTACTAACAATTGAACCTAGGGACATTCTACGTCCACCCTACATTCCCAGCCCTATGTTACTTTTTAATTTTGAAACAAGATCTAAGTTGCTGAGGGTCTCACTAAACTGCTGATGTCAGCCTTGAACCTGTGATCCTTCTGTCTCAACCTCTAAAAACTAGGATTGCAGACATGAGCTGCCATGCCCACTCCCACCTCAACTTCTTAATCTGGTAAAAAGGAGATCAGAGTAAAAGGAGATAGTCATCATTGACTTAAATTGAAGGTAAAGTCTTTTACTTTTGTAAATTCTGCATGCAACCATAGGACTAAATTGCAAGTAAAGTATATTACTTCTGCAAATTCTACATGCAACTGTGTGATCACATTGCTAAACTCATCCCACTTCAGGCCCATTATAGTTTTCAGGGGAAGAAACAAACCAGTTGGAGATGCTGTAAGAGCTCAGGAAAGTGGCTACCAAGCATCATTCACCAGCCAAACTTATCTAGAAAAACCACTTAATGACATTTTCCCTGGCAACAGGAATCTTGATGAAAAATTTATTTTATGTTTTAAAAGTTTTATAAGATATCCTACTGAAGAGCATATTAAACATTTTCTGTTGATCCAGAAAATTTAATGTGTCGAGTGGGTTGAATGATAGCAAACAAATATACAATTTTAAACTAGGAAAACATTAAATTATGCTTTCAACACTGCCTTTTTTTAAACGAGGGAAAGAAGTTGAAATACTAAAATAATAAAACAAATCCATTTCATTTATCAGAAAATATGTCAACATGGAAACTATGGAGTGAACATTGTTATTCCACTAATGTAAGTATTGTGTTTTTCTCTGTGTATCAGTTGGAAAATCATCAACTCTTAAATTTCAGTGGAGACCAGGGAATTTGGGACAATGTTCAGATTTCTGAGTGGTGGTGAGAACAAGGAAAGTTGAGGAGGAGAAAGTGGGAGGTAAAGCTGGTCCTTGGCGAGGGCAGTTCTGAGACCCAAGCATGGACACATGGTAAGATACCAATGTCACATGGACACTAAGGAGTACTTGATAGGGCTTTGCTATACCTCTGAATCACTAAAGCAAAGGGTATTTAAAGAGATCTGGGAGAGCTTTTTTTTCTTTACCCAGGAGGAAAGAAAGGAGAAAGGTGAGGCCAATGCCTCCTTTTTGAAGCTTATACCTGGCCTACCACATGATTTCTACCTTCAATAAAGAACTTTATGATAGGAATATAGACAATTTGTTCACATACTTTTCCTGCAGGTTTGATGATATTGTTTTGGAAAGGAGGAAGGACTGAGGGCAATTGATATTTTAATGCACAAAACCAGTGATAGGAACTAGGGAGTTTTTGTTTTGTTTTGTTTAGGAAGCTATTTCAACACATTTATCGAGTAGCTACTGTGTGCCATACATTGTCCTAAATTCTGGGAATAAAATAGTCCCGCATTTTCAGAAACATACAGTATAGCAGAGAAAGGCTACATATAAACATCTAAGTGCTGTACTAGGTAGAAGGACTAAACAGTTGTCCATATAAAGTACCATGGATAGAAGGAGTTGTCAGATGTGTGTGTGTGTGTGGGGGGGGAATGTGCTCATTTAAAAGATGGACTCAGAGCCAGAGCCGGGCGTGGTGGCGCACGCTTGTAATCCCAGCATTCGGGAGGCTGAGACCAGAGGATCCGGGTTCGAGGTCAGCCTCAGTTACCTAGTGAGGCACTCCGCAACTTAGTGAGACTCGGTTTCAAAATAAAGAATAAAAAATAGGGCTGGGGGTATAGCTCGGAGGTAGAATGCCCCTGAGTTCAATACCTACTTCTGCAAAAAAAAAAAAGATGGACTCAAAATCTTTGATACTCTTCCTTTGGGGAAGTGGGGTCTATGCCTTCTCCCCTTAAATCTGGGCAAACATGCACCTACTTTAAGCAACAGAGTGTGGTGGAGATGAAGCTGAGACACTTCTGAGATGAGGAAGCTTCCTCCTGCTTATTTTGGAATGCTCATGCTAGAGAATTTTCTTTTTATTTTTTTTAATTTTTCAGCACGGATTTTTATACGTTTCTTGAGTACAACAGGGTTACATAGACATTTAAGACATATCAATCTTTGTCAGAACACAAATAGCACCACTTCTTCATTTTACACGTATAGCCCACATTCTTAACATAGCCTGGTCAAGCAAACTTTCTAGAGTCATAAAACCGTAATCCTTTAGGATCATATATTTACTTTCTAAGAAGTGGGAGGATCTTTCATCTACTCATCCTAGGAGCAATCTCCAGACTTTGAGACCCCAATGTAGCCAGAGCAGAAGAGTCAGTATAATTGCTCATATACGCAGATAGCAACTGCCGGGGAGGGGGGAGGGCCCATCTGGGCTCCCACAACTCCCCCGTTTTTATTTTTATTTTTTATTTTTTTTGCGGTACTGGGGATTGAACTCAGGGGCATTCTACCTCCGAGCTATACCCCCATCCCTATTTTTTATTCTTTATTTTGAAACCGGGTCTCACTAAGTTGTGGAGTGCCTCACTAGGTAGCTGAGGCTGGCCGCGAACCCGGATCCTCTGGTCTCAGCCTCCCAAATGCCCCTGTTTTTATTTTAAAATGCACGAAGGACTGTGCTTGTCTTAGGTCATTTCCTACCAGGTGCTTAATCTTACCCGTCATGGGGTCTCGATGAGTCATTCAATGAGCCTTGTCTAGGTTGATGTTGCCCTGAGAAAATCGACATGCTAGAGAATTTTCTTTTTGTTCTACTTTCTCTCAGAACCCAATAGACACCCAGTGAGAAGTGGAGGCCACTAGGCAAGGTCATGTGCAGCCTTTCTGGTTCCCAAAGAACCCAGCCTTGGGCTTACTAGCCCCACCAGTAGATGTGTGAGTGAAGAAGCCTTCATATGAACATGGCCTGAGCCACTCGTGTCTCTCTTCACTGAGGTCTCAGTAATCTAGGAACAGAAATCGAGGCCATGCGGCCCGGTGAAATTTCTGGCACAGAAGTCATGAGCATTATAAATCCATGGTTGCTTAATGCCTATATTTGTGGTGGCTTGTTAGGCAGCAATAGAGACTCAGAACAGAATTTCAGACAAGATTATATAGAACATAAGGCAAGTGAGCTAAACACATTCACCACTCAGAGTTCAGTCTTTGGTACCAGAGCTGTCATAGGAACTTGGAGAAATAATGACTATTCCTGTTGTAGGAACTAGGAGAAATAATGACTGTATAATGCTTTTTACAATGATGACATAAAGTGAACATTTAGTGCTTAACTTAAAAATATGAGTAGAAGTAACAAAAACAAACAAACAAACAAACAAACAAAAAAGGTAGTTGTAATAAACATAGTATCTGTTATTCCAGTTAGGGTAGCCATAAAACTTGGCTTGCCCAGAACAATTTCACATATTCCCATTGTCATGATATCCTTTTCATTTTAACATACATATTGGCTTTTTAAATTTATTTATGTTTTAAAATGAAGTATCAATATTAGTAGTTGCACTAAAATTAACCAGGGTGGATTTATAGACCTTCGCTTTACACTGATAGCTTTCAGTGTGCAGCCTACTGAGTTCTTATTTAAATTTGTGCTTCAGTCTAAAAGACGACCAAGTTGTCATTTTTCCTATCTCTTTTCAGATGAAATGCACGGTTATCCACTTTCTTTTAGGAATAGCATGAAAGATACTGACAAAATAGAGTGCGATTAGATGTGAGTGACAAGAGACAGATTAGCCCTAGGGTAGAGTGATATGGAAAAATGTTTGAAACTTCTGCCTCTGCTGCTGACTTGGCATCTAAGCCTATTGAACCATGACCTTTGCTTTAGACTTTGAGATGCATAAATGCGTGGAGCTGCCAATCTGCTGTTTCAGATTGAAAAGAAAACTAAAAATTAAATGTACATGAAGGAATTGGGAGAAGTAGAGTCTGAGCAGTTGTTGTTTACAGTGTGTGATAGGTGGCTGAATGGTCTAACGATAGTGGCTTTTGTCAATTTATTGACAACAAGCATGATAGTATTAATTTATATGTCATATTTTTGTTTAGATGTTTTTAAATTTTGACATAAACTCTTTTTGAGATCAATGACCTCAAAAACAAAACAAGTAAATGAAGACAACAACAAACCAAAGTATGTGTTTCTTGAAGAATTAAGAATCTAATTCTAATTTCTCAATATGATGAACATAATAAGAACTTGCAAATTTTGCAGATGTTTATTATCCAACTATGGGAACTGTAGTGATATCACTGACCTCTCAAACATCAGCAAATAAAAAGACTCTTAAGATATATCAGCATCTACTTCACAAGTGGGTAGTCATTTTAGAAAGATTGCATATAACTTTTATTTAAATCAGGGCAACCTTTTTTCAGTTAATTCCACTTATTTCTGATTTTCATTTTTTACATGTAAAAAACTTGAAACAATAATTATGAATGCACTGACTACATCTGATGCTTCACATAGAAAGTCAGGTAAATTCATTCCAATAGTTCAGTGTCTTTATTCAACTCATGGGATCCATGAAAAACTTTTGGAATTTCATTTAGTTGAAAGTGAAATATCTGACATTGTGATTGGTACTATAAATTAAATTAAACATATACTATTCATGAAAAATCATGTATTTTGGTGTGATAATATAGATAAAATATTTGTGGGTAAACAGGGTCATATAGTAAAAACAATGCCATCATTAGTTCAAGAAGCTGTCATACACACAATTGAATCACTGAAGTATAAGCTATTTTGTGACTGAGCTGATCCTGAATAAAAACAATATACAAGGGTGATCAACCTTACAAACCTGCTTTAGTACTTCAAAGCGACACTGAACCTTTAAAACATGAATCCTTTAGATATTTTTACATTTTATTCAAAATCAGTTGGAAGTGTTTAATCAAATGATTTCATGGAAAGCCAATAATTTGTTGATGTTTTAATGTCAAAGTGTCAAAAAGTTTTGCCATTTTTAGATAATTCCATTTGTAGATTCAACTCCTGAAAGAGAAAAACGTCGGAAGTTGGTCTTATAAAATAAATATTAGGGATAACTGAACAAAATTAATGAAAAAGCCCCAAATGGTGTATAAATACTGAAATTCTGTGGTTTCATGTTGGAATATCTTGACTTTTGGTAATTTTTGGATACAGCTTAAATTTTTGATATTTTTGATCAACAATGTTATCTATTAATTCCATTCCAGTATATTTTTTCACCAAGAATATTTTATTTTTATCTCTGAAAGTTCAGCTTGGCCTTTTTTTTTTTTTGTAGATCTCTCATGTTTTTCTTGAATACCTAGTGATTTTTTTTTACATGCCACACATTATAAAATTTTCACTTGTTGAATGTTGGATATTTACATATTCCTACTGATATCATTAAAGTTTGTACTGAGGCTCAGTTTGGTTATTGGAAATGGTATGATCATTGTTTTTTAATCTTTGTAATCAACTGGAGATTTATTTTTTGTTTTATATGGTTTTATTGGTGCATTATAGTCTCACATCACAATGTAAATCACAGTGATAGTGACATACTTGCACACAGCACTTGGTGGGCTTTCCCCGGCTCCCTCTACATCCCCTCTTCCCCATATAGGATACTGACATTGGCATTGGTATTCTCAAATAGGTACATAACATCAATGGAAGTGTTTCCTTCCTTAATTCTTTCTCTCCCTCTCCCTCTCCCTCTCTCTATCTCCTCCCCTAGACTGCCTTCCTGGCTCCACTGGGGTTTCTTCATCATTATCTCTTTTGTATTTGGATTACTCCCTAGCTTTCCACATATGAGAGAAAAAATATGATCCTTTTGAAGTCTGCTTTTAGAATTTACTAGGCTAAGCCAGAGCAGCCTTAAGCCTAAATGATTTACTTTCTGGCTGGTGGAAAGCAAACAATTCCCATCTCTGCATGAGATTCGGAGATTGTTCTGTTTCACCCTTCCTTCCTTCCTTCCTTCCTTCCTTCCTTCCTTCCTTCCTTCTTTCCTTCCTTCCTTCTCTCCTTTCTTTTTTTTTTTTTTTTGTGGTACTAAGGATTGAACCCAGGGGCCTCCAAGTTACACCCCCAGTCTTATTTTTTTTTTTAATTCTTTATTTTGAAACAGGGTCTCACTAAGTTGCAGAGAACCTCACTAAGCAGCTGAGGCTGGCAGCAAACCCGGATTCTCTGGTCTGGTCTCAGCCTTCCAAGTACTGGGATTACAAGTGTGCGCCACCATGCCCGGCTCCGTTTTACTATTTCTGATGAGGATTTTCCCCAGTTTGGGGTATTTCCTCACACGCATGTGCTGATTGTGATCACCTGAAGACTTGAGGGGAATTCTGTAGCGCTCTTTCCTTAAAAATCTCTCTCTCTCTCACCGGGCGTGGTGGCGCACACTTGTAATCCCAGCATTCAGGAGGCTGAGACTGGAGGATCCGGGTTCGCGGCCAGCCTCAGCTACCTAGTGAGGCACTCCACAACTTAGTGAGACTCGGTTTCAAAATAAAGAATAAAAAATAGGGCTGGGGGTATAGCTCGGAGGCAGAATGCCCCTGAGTTCAATCCCCAGTACCGCAAAAAAATCTCTCTCTCTCTCTCTCTCTCTCTCTCTCTCTCTCTCTCTCTCTCTCTCTCTCTCTCTCTCCCCACCCTCTAGTAAGCTGAACTGTAGATTTTATTTCTTTGGCCTCCCTAAACTCCTAACTCCATCTTTTTAACTAAGCAACTCTGCCAGTCTCCAATCTGTATAAATTCTTTTTAGGTAGTAAGCTCAGGCAACCATATGCATATTTCATTTGTTCCTCTTCTCTTAGGCTGTCCTGAGCTGCCTGGTGTCCAGTGTCTAAAACCTTTTTCATTATATATTTTGTCCATTTTTAAGTTGCTTAAGGTAGGAAAGTAAATGTAGTTGCTATTTCTTTATCAAGGCAGGAAGCAAAAGTCCCTGAAAACTAAGTGTGAATAGAATCACTACTTACATTTATTAATATGATAATATCAAGTGATCAGTTAGTAAATAAACATCTTAAATATTACATGCTTTTATTTTTATTTATTTATTTTTGCGATACTGGGGATTGAACTCAGGGGCATTCTACCTTCAAGCTATACTCCCAGCCCTATTTTTCATTCTTTATTTTGAAACCGAGTCTCACTAAGTTGCGGAGTGCCTCATTAGGTAGCTGAGGCTGGCCTCGGACCCGGATCCTCTGGTCTCAGCCTCCCAAATGCTGGGATTACAAGCGTGCGCCACCATGCCCGGCATGCTTTTATTTTTATGTATCCTTTTATTTGGAAAAGTATTCTAGCTTAGATGATAAGTTACCTGTTAACTCTAATTCTAGCATTTTAATAATAAATGTTAATTTTCTCTACAAAAATAATTCATGAAATTTGGTACTAAATTCTGTGTTTTAATTTAAGTGAAATTAAAGTGAATGTATCAAAACTCTCATATAAGCCGGGTATGATGGCAAACATTTGTAATTCCAGTACTTCAGAGGCTGAGACAGGAAGATCACAGCTTCATGGCCAGCCTCAGCTACTTAGTGAGGCTCTCCACAACTTAGTAAGACCCTGTTTCAAAATAAAGAATAAAAAATAGGGCTGGGGGTGTAGCTTGTAGGTAGAATGCCCCTGGTTTCAATCCTCAGTACCGCAAAAACAAAAACAAAAACAAAACCTCTCATATACACGTATTAGTAAGTCCAATGATCACATTTTGAAATAGTCTGTATAATTGTTCCTGATCAAGTAAAGCTTTCAAAATACACAAGAGGATTCCCAGAAAAGCCTTGTACAATATGGCAGAATTTAAAACTGCAGGCATTTTTTTGTAGCCTCATGAGCAAAGAATTTAGCTATATATTACTACTCAGTTTATTTCACAGAATAGATAACTGTTCTTAGTTGGGTCTGTTTGTTTTACATTCCCTCCTGTTTATCCTCTCTCCCATTTACCTTCTCTATATATGTTTATTATATGTCCCTGAATACATGCAAATTTTGATAAATATATCATATTTTAGGTCTATGTTTATCTTTAAGTTTACCCTTATGGCATTTTATGGCATACTGTTTTTTATACCTTTTTGGTGCATTGCAACCTGTTTCCCTCTGCATCCCACCCCATTTTCCCTTCCTTCTCCCTGTTTGTGTTGGTGAGATTGGTAGTGATACCTTCATATATAGGACAATAACTTGTGAACTCAAGTATACCACAGACTTAATTCTACTTTTTAGTTTGTTTTGCTCCATATGCTTTAAGATCTCTTCATGTTACTACATGAATATCTGACTCTTTGTTTCCAGTTGCTACATAGCGTTTCATAGTGTGCATCCATCCATTTTTATTATACACTGTCTTAGAGATGAACCCCACTGTTGCCTCAAACTCTCAGCCATACAAACAAAATAATGATTATCCTTGCTCATTACCTTTATGGATACAGTATGTGAACATTTCAGCTTCCACCCTGAGACACTCTGGAAAACCATGCCTTGCTTAAGCTTGGAAAGATTTACCAAAGAATTTTAGTTTATTGAACTTTTTTGTTTGTTTGTTTACTGAATACTTGATATGTACCAAACACAACAATGAGTAAGTTTTAACATGTATTTTTTAATTTAGTCTTAAAAAAATTCAGTGAAGTAGTCATTTTTATTACCCTGTACTACAAAAAGGTCAAATAAGGATCAGAGTAATTAAATAGTAAACAACTATTATGAAGCAAATTTATGATTTGAACTTTGGAAGTTATGTGATTTCTGACCATGAAATCATTTTCATTTACATGGTGCCCAGTGGAGGGTGTACTTGGCAGAAGGTACAACATAGAAAAGTCTGGAATCAAAGAGGAATTCCAGAAACTCCAGAGAAAGATATGAAGGGATTTCTAAATAAGCAGGAAGAGGTAGTTCACAACAATATTTTTTTTATTGTGAGTATTAATGATTAAAAGCCTATACAGACTAATAAAATTCTAACATTTTGATGTTACAAATATTCTATAATAATTTAGTATTTGCTTCAGTGTATGTTTATTTCCTATTATATCCCTTAGAGAGGTGTGCTTAAATGATCAATACGTATTTTTTTGGAAGGCTTTTTCTAGAGACAATATGGTCTTCTAAAATAAAATAAATTCTGTAATGCTACAGAAAGTATTCAAATATCAAACACAAGTCTCTTTCTGTGTCTGTCTTTCTCATTGAAAAAACTGTGATATTCACTTAGTGTTAAGAGATTTGGTCCTGCTATTTCCTTTGGTAAAATTAGTTGACAACTTTGGAGTTCAATTCAATTTGATCCATTTATTGAGTAGCTACTATGTACATGACACTCTACCTGAGGTGCAGGGAATCCTAAGGTATATGCAATGCTGCTTCTTCCCTTAAGGAGGTTTTACTTTAGATGCAAATAACTTGTGTTCAATCATATGACAAAACAGAGTAAGTGCAGAGAGAGAGAGAGAGAGAGAGAGAGAGAGAGAGAGAAAGAGAGAGAGAGAAAGAAGCAGCATGTTATGTAATTTCAAAAATAAGAGGAAAACTATACCATGAGGAAATCAGGAGGAGAAGGTGGCTGGAGAAGGGAACATTTATTGAGTATATATAAGTTGCTAAGTTTCTTCAAAATAATATAAAAATTTTGAATCAAGCCAGCCAAAAAGCAAACATAAACAAAAAAACAATGCTATCTGATATTAGTTTACTTTTAATCAAATAGTAAATCTTATTTAGTTAAATAGAGCCATGTGGTATAAGACTTAAAATTAAGGCCTAATACTATAGAATACTTGGCATCTAATGCAACTAGGAGGGCCTCAAATAGCCTAAGAACAAGTTCCCTTTGCACTCTGCTCTTGCAGATGAAGTCCTAGGAAAACCTGTCTACCCCTAAGTAGTGAGTTTCTGTACCCTGCCTGCCAGCCACAGGATTGTTCAAACAAACCAATCACATTCTTTCCTCAGGTTCACTCTGCTTCACAGTGACCCTGAGTGCCATGTGGTGTCTTCCTGCTGTCATCTCACCTGTCCAGTGTTGGGTAGTATATGTTTGGCCATCCCATAACCCTAGGGTGAAGTTCTTTCCTCACCAACAGAGTGAAGAGAATGTGATTAAGACAAGTCATGAATTACTCCAGTCTAACCTAAATTTGTTAGTTGAAAAATTGTGAAAAGGCCATTGGGTATTGTTTGAAATAAAGAATGAACTCCTTAGCTTATTGTGTAAGAAACTCCTGAATTTTACCCTATGCCTACCTCTCTGGTGTTATTTTCCCAAAGGACATACTCCCCATTCATTCATTTTTTTTTTTTTTTTTTTTTTTGCGGTACTGGGGATTGAACTCAGGGGCATTCTACCTCTGAGCTATACCCCCAGCCCTATTTTTTATTCTTTATTTTGAAACAGGGTCTCACTAAGTTGCGGAGTGCCTCACTAGGTAGCTGAGGCTGGCCTCGAACCTGGATCCTCCCATCTCAGCCTCCCAAATGTTGGGATTACAAGCGTGTACCACCACGCCTGGCTCTCCCTATCCATTTTAAAGCACTTAGGTTGTTTTGTTTTGTAACTCCCCATTCGTTTTAAAGTACTTAGATTGTTTTGTTTTGTAACTCTCCATGTTGCAAAAAATCTGTATTGTTTTTACACTTGCTGATTTCTCTGTCTGAAAAAGTATTTTACCTCTTGTCCATACTACTAAAAAACCCAAATTGATACCCGCACCATCAAGCTTCCCACACACCCTGCTGAGAAGCTATGTTTGTGTCTCCCTTTATTGTCTCATTGCACTATTTACACCTGCCCATTAAAGCACATATTACTCTATACTGCATTTATTTCTTCACAAGCCTTCCTACTGTGGTAGTCTGCCTCAGCTTGAGAAAAGGGTTATTTTCTTATTAGTTTTTATATTTCTGGAACTTATCATGTAGGCGATCATTCTTGCTTAATAAATGCTGTAAAATGAATGCATGGATCATTGTATAATTGCATCTAGCCAACATTAAGTTTTGTAGCTGCAAAACTCATTATGCAAACATAGAACTTGTTTTTGTTTCTCTTTCTTTCTTAATTCTTCTATTAATCTCAGTAGTGGGAGGCTTAAGTGTCAACTAGGCAAAGGAAGCTCAGGTCTTCAATCATCGTATGGCATCTGCTGGCCACCATACATCGTGAGTGACCCTGTGGTCACTACACATTGACCTTTGTACATTCCGAGATAACTTCAGTCCTAACATAGCATCACTCATTATGTCCACATGAATCACTGTAGCCTTTTTATTTCCTAATTAGACTCCTTTGGGCATAAGATTCTTTTATGATCTCATAAACTTCTATCTTAGTATTTGGCCATCTTGTTGGCATTTATTGCATAAAGCTTTACAATATTGGCATATACATATAAATACATACATGGTTTTATTTTTCCAACTGCATCATATATTTGTTTTTGCTTTGCAATTACAGCTTAAACTTCTTCCCATTTATATTCTTTTCAATAAGTGCAAACTGTCCACAAATGATATTATTCCTTTTACAATTGCATATACCTTGATTTTTGTATATTACTTTTGTATCCTTTCACCAATCTACCACCATAAATTAATTTTATAGTTGTTTAGTGCATAGTTTTCTAGAGAATCAAAAACAGCAAGTGTTATACCAAATCATTAATTTATAGCAAGTCAAATTCCACTAGAGCAAGAACGATTTCCAAATGCCAAAAACTGTTGTTCAGCCTAAGCTATGGCCTATTTATTTCAAACAATACTTAGTATTTTAGCATTCTAGCATAACAATAGAACTGGGACAATCCTTGAGAATTCATGGTAATTAGATTTTCAGATGGCTTTAAATCTTTTCAATTTTTATCAAATTTTAAGCACAATGGGGAAAAGAATTAGATACTGCACGGCAGTCAGCTTGGTTTCAATGGAAAGCAAACTTCATATCACATTACATGTGCCATCTACCCAGAGACTTATCCAACTGTAGGAAAATATTCTCATGCTTGGTGAAACGAGGTCATACTAAAAGATTTAATCCAACAAATTTAGTATTTGATAAGCCACAAAACTGACATGTGTTTGTCTAAAGAAAGTCCTAAATGTCTGGACAAACACCTATACTTCTAGAAATACAAAGATTTTTTTTTCTTTTGTTCAAATTGTGCCAGATAGAAATATCATCTCTATTACTGTGAACGTTTTTATTATCATGTCTCAACAGGAGTGCCCTGGTTGAGAAAGCACTTTCATTCTAAGTTTCTTGCTCCCCATGGGCTCTAAGTTTCTTATTTTTCCTTTCCATTCAGAACTGATTTTTTCCCTTCCTTTGGAATGTTTGATAAAATTCAGTGTGCTCATTTTGAGTTACTGGAGCATAAAAATGAAAAATTGTTTTTTTAGTTTATTTTTCATCAGATAGACAATTTTTTATGTACTCTGGGAATAGTTAACTTAAGAAACCATGTTGAAGAGTCAAATTTTCTTTAGACAAACACATGTCATGTCCTCCAATTCCCACCCCATTCTCTTTCCCCTCCCTCCTTCTCATGTTTGGCTTAGTGATTATATGTTTGTGAATGTGCATTAGGGTGTCCCCCACCCACCCCCATCACCTTCAGTTAGGTCACCTTCTTTGCCCATCTAAGCTTTCTCCTTCTTCATCTAGAGTCCTTCCTATGACCTACTTTTTCTCTAGCTTCCGCATATTAGAGCTTCTGAATTTTTACTTTTTGTGACTGACTTCCAGTTCCCTCCATTTCCCTGCAAATTACATGATTTTGTTCTTCTTTATGGATGAGTAAAATTCTGTTGTGTCCACATCCCATTGTTTTGTAATCCATTCATCTGTTGCTGGACATCTTGGCTGGTTCCATAGTTTGAAAATTGTGAATTGTGCGGCTATAAACATAGATACACATGCATTAGTCTGGTAGTTTGGTTTCCATTCTTTGGGGGTAGATACCCAGAAGTGGTATTGCTGGATCATATGATAGGTTCATTACCATTTGTCTGATGATTCTCTCACTTCTGCAAGAATTTGTTGTTTGTGTTTTTAATGATTACCATTCTAATTGGAGTTAGTTGAAATCTCAGGGTAGTTTTGATTTGCATGTCTCTGATTGCTAATGATGTTGAACATTTCCTTATACATTTATAGGACATTTGTATTTGTTCTTTTATGAAGTGTCTATTTAGTTCACTTGCCCATTTTTTGGTTAGGTTATTTGTTTTCTTAGCAGTTTTTTTCGGGTTTTGTTTTTTTGGTATTGTGTGTTGAACCTAGAGGCATTCTACTTTCGAGCTACACCCCAAGCCCAATTTTATTTCTTATTTGGAAACAGGATCTTGCTAGGTTGATGGGAGTCTCACTACTTGCTGAGGCTGTTCTCAAACCTGTGATCTTCCTGTCTCAGCCTCCCAAGTACTGGGATTACAAGCATGTGCCATCATGCTGGGCTGTTGAGAAAGATTTTACCTGTGTCTAGGGTTGAAGTGTTGGACTTATGCCCTCTTCAAGTAGCTGCAAGTTCTCTGATCTGATTTCCAGGTCTTTGATCCATATTGAATTGACTCTTGTACAGGGTGAGAAAGTAGGTTTTATTTCCATTTTTCTGATTATGGTTAACCAGTTTTGACAATATCATTTGTTGAAAAAGCTATCTATTTTCCAGTGCATGTTTTTGGTCTCTTTGTCAAAAATCAATTGGCTGTAAGTGTGTGGATTTGTTTCTGAGTTTTCTATTCTGCTTCATTAGTCGATGTGTCTTTTTTTCGTGCCAATACCGTGCTGTTTTTATTACTATGACTTTGTAGAATAATTTGAAGTCAGGTATGGTGAGGCCTCCTGTGTGGTTCTTGTTGCTGAGAACTACTTTGGATATTATGGGGGTTTTTTTGTTCCAAATGAATTTAAGGACTGATTTTTCTATGTCTGTGAGGAATGACCATGGTAACCTTAACATCACAAAGGCAATATTCAATGCCAATATCATATTGGTTTTTTTTTTTTTTTTTTTTTTTGTGGTACTAGGGATTGAACTAAGGGGCATTCTACCTCTGAGCTATACCCCCAGCCCTATTTTTTTTTTTATTCTTTATTTTGAAACCGAGTCTCACTAAGTTGCACAGTGCCTCACTAGGTAGCTGAAGCTGGCCGCAAACCCGGATCCTCTGGTCTCAGCCTCCCGAATGCTGGGATTGCAAGCGTGCGCCACCATGCCCGGCTTCCAATATCATATTAAATGGGGAAAAACTGTGAGAGTTCCCAGTAAAAACAGATACAAGACAAAGATGTCTGTTATTACCACTTCTGTTCAATATAGTACTTGAGATTCTAGCCAGAGCAATAAGTCAAGAGAAGAAAATCAAAGGAGTACAAAGAGGAAGGGAAGAACTAAGACTGTTCCTATTTGCAGATGAAATGATACTATACTTAGAAAACCCAACAAACTTAACCAAAAGGTTTATCAAACATCAACAAATTTAGCAAAGTGTCTGGATACAAAACCCACTATTAAAAAATCAGAAGCTTCCCTGTATGCCAACCATAAATTTGCTGAAAAAGAAATCCAGCAAACACTTCCACTCACGAAATTGCTCCACCTCCCAAAATAAAATACTTAGGAATAAACCTAATCAAGGAGATAAAAGACCTCTACAAGGAAAATTATAAACACTGAAAAAATAAATCAAAGAAGACCTTAGAAGATGGAAAGATTTTCCATGGTTTTGGATAGGCAGAATAAATATCATCAAAATGGCCATTCTTCCAAATGTGATCTACAGATTCAATGCGATACCCATTAAATTACCAAGGTCATTTCTCACAACAATGCTTTTGATAGACACAATCAAGTCAGTTTATCGCTGTCGGGGAACAGAGCTAGGGAAGGAAGTACTCCCTTGGTGATCCAATAAATTCCATGGCCACTACCCAACTGGTTGAAGGTAAATTAAATGATGAAAGTAGCTCATTGATATCAGTGAGTTTGCACAATGTTCTAGAATGAACACTGCTGGAGTTCTATCAAGCTCCTCTGCAGTCCCTTTTACCTGTTCTGTATGTTCATCTTCTACCTTTTGTGCTTCTAACCGCTTTGCCTTGCAACTTCTTTGGGCTGCTAGAGCAGCTTGCTGGTGTGCCCTGAGAGCAAGTAACCTGACCCAAATCACATGCAGATGGGAGAGAGAACTGGCTGTGGCTGCAGCCCCCAAGATTGTAATGGCCAGCCTTTCTGGAATCATTAGAATAATTGCAGATGGGAAGTGGTAAGATTAACTATTTAATGAGATAGTGATATTAAAATGCTTTATTTTAGAGAACTATGCAGATATCATCAGGGACCTTGAAATCAATTTTGTCGCACATGCTTCTCCCTAAATATACCTTACTTAGAGAAAATTATAGCTTAACCATGTGCAAACCACTAATTTATAAAGTCTTACAGGATTAGGGATTCCGCTGCTCTCAAAATTCTGTGATATTTTTTCCCATGAATTAAGCCAAAGTTTTAAATCTTTCATGCTCAGCAGACTATTGACTACATTTAGCAAAACCCTCTGTTTTATTATATTACTTTTTGTCTCATTTTGTTTGAAAATGGAGAATACTCTATCATCATCAGGTTAATAGTTTTTCATATGCTAGAAAATGCTAGAAAACTATTATTCTGCTGCTTTTTTTTGAGTTGTCAAAATAATTCCTTTCTTTATGTATTTCTTTGCTTTCCAACTATCTATCTTCAGATTCTTTTCTGAATTGAGTCCATTTAAGTGCATAGCCCAGAACAACACATTAAATATATTTCATTTATTATGTAGTAATTAAAGCCTGGGAATATTTGTTTACTCTACTAAATGCCCCACTAAGTTTAAATTAGCCTTCTCTCTGGAGTGTTGCATTGATGCCTATGTTTTTAATGCAAAATGAATGAATGAATGAATGAATAAAAGCAAAAATAGTGCACTATGAATATGCTTTTTTTTTTTTTTTTGGTCAACTCTAAATTTCTTTTTCCTGTCTTTGAAAAAGCAGCATGTGGCTGGGTATGGTGGCACATTCTTGTAATCCCAGTACTAGGGAGGCTGAGATCAGAGGATCCAGGTTCGGCGCCAACCTCAGCTACTTAACGAGGCCCTCTGCAACTTAGTGAGAACCTGTTTCAAAATAAAGAATACAAAATAGGGCTGGGGGTGTAGCTCAGAGGTAGAATGGGCCTGGGTTCAATCCCCAATACCACACACACACACACAAAAAAAAAAAAGAGAGAAAAAAAAGCATCATTTTGTCTTTGGGGTTAAGATTTGTAAGCTTTGTAAGCATGGGAGGAGAAGTAGCCTAATAAACTGAAAGAAGCATTTAAGATTTGAGTTTGAACCTTAGCTCTAGTGCTACTTTTTTTTTCCCCAGCAGTAGAATGTTAGGCAAATTACTTAAGTCTTTCTATGACCATGACTCAGTCTTGTTAGCAACAAAAGCAACAAAATGGGATTTTTTTTTTTTTTTTTTTGCAGTACTGGGGATTGAACTCAGGGGCATTCTACCTCTGAGCTACACCTCCACCTCTTTTATTTCTTGTTCTTAACAGTCTTGTTAGGCTGTTGAGAGTCTCCTTACATTGCTGAGGCTGTCCTGGAACCTGTTGTTCTCCTGTCTCAGCCTCCCAAGTACTGGCATTATAGTTGTGAGCCACCATACTTGGCTAAAAAATGAGAATTCTGATAGGTACTTTGAAGGTGGAGGCAATATATATTATAATATGGCAGTTATGATTAATGGTAGCTCCTTAAACAATGGCTACCATTAACGTCATGGAACCTTCAGTTTTAAGGAGAATTGAAGAAAGTCTTCGTAGAAGGGCTTTGGCTTTCTTGAGTAGATGCTGTTGCAACAATGGCTTTGGTTGAGATGTCTTTGCCTCACAAAGAATTTACAGGTTTTTTTTTTTTTTTTTGAGATAAAGTGCAGTATAATGAAAGAAATGTCCACTTTAGAATCAGGAGAATGGCATCTCTGGCCTCTGTTGCTAACCAGTCATGTAACCATGAGCAAATCACCAACCTTTCTGGGCTCCAGTTACCTGTTCAATAATAAATGGAGGCATTTGGAAGAGAGGATTCTAAAGTTCCCTTTAAAGTTTTGTTATTCTATTAGGCCTTTTGA
This sequence comes from Graphiurus murinus, assembly GCA_004027655.1. NCBI lineage: Eukaryota > Metazoa > Chordata > Mammalia > Rodentia > Gliridae > Graphiurus > Graphiurus murinus. Next base: position 257,045 of record PVLC010000106.1, on the reverse strand, counting down.
AAAACTTATGAGAAACTAGGGAAAAGTAATGAAAACATTTGAAATATTTTGTAGAGACAAAGGAGTAGTCTATAAGGAATAGGACCAAGGTCAATTGTCAAGATAAAGAGATAAGATAGAGATAGAAAAGAAAATCTTATAGTTAAACTTAAAAAGACAAGAAAAAGCATTACTCTTTTAATGTATTTTGAAAATTTGGGTTCTCACAGGATATTTTGTAGAGCTCATTGGCATTAAATCCCTTGATGCATGTACATTTCATGTTCCTAAGATTGCTTCTAATGTTATTAGGCTGAAATCTTTGAACCAGATAGCATTAGGTTGAGAAAAAGAAGAAAAGACATAGGAAAGTAAGAGGGATTCAGTTGGTTGGAGTCAAGATGGTTAATGATAGTACTTTTTCCTGTTTGTTCTTATGACTTCCACACCAGATGCATTTATTTTCAGGAGAGAGATTATTTTCATTATGTTTCTGAGAGGTGTGCAAAGAGCTATTTCCACCTAGTTCCAACTGAGACCGATTTACCAGGACCCCCATTGAGAGTCCAGAGCATTAAGATACACTCTGCTCTCTCTCACCCTGTAAAACTTAGAAACTGCCGAGAAATGACTCAGCTTCCGCTCAGTCCACTAGTACCCATGTTGCCTGTCACAGAAGGTACTGCTACCTAAACAAAAATGGGTCCAGATTGCATTTTTCATTTCAAATTGCTATATCCATAATATGAATGATACACGTACCCTCAGGAATAGGATTATGAATTCAGTTTCTTTTTTTTATAACAAATGGCAGAGAAGTGGATAATCATGCCATGAAAGATGACATTCTATTGGTATAACAGCTATTGGAAATATGTCGTAGAACTTGTATTGTTAAAATGCATTTTTCGTGATGATATTGAGGGCACAGAAAACAAACATGAAACTAAAAATCACTGATAATAAAACCTTCTTGAAATATATATTCATAATATTTTACTGTGTATTCTTTTTTTCTGTCCATACAAAACTGGGATAATAATGTGCATATTATTTTTAAATTTTTCCTTCCTTTTTTCCCTCCCTTCGTTCCTTCCTTCCTTCCTTCCTTCCTTCTTTCCTTCCTTCCTTCCTTCCTTCCTCAATTGAATCCAGGAGCATTCTACATCCAAGCTACATCCCTAGCCCTTTTCTTCATTCCCTTTCTTTCTTTCCTTTGTGTGATGGAGCTATAACCCCCAGCCCTATTTTATTTTTTATTTGGAAATAGTGTCTTGCTAAGTTGCTTAGAGCCTTGGTAAGTTTCTGAGGCTGGCTTCAAACCTGTGAAACTCTCTTAGCTTCCCAAGTACTGGGATTGCAGGTATAAAGCACCATACTCAAACCAGCCATCATCATCATCATCATCATCATCATCATCATCATCATCATCATCATCATTTACTTTGAAACAGGGTCTTGCTAAGTTGCAGAGGGTCTCTGTAAACGGCTGAGGCTGGCTTCAAACCTGCTATCCTCCTTTTTCAGCCTTCCCATTATTTGATTTTTTTTAAATAAAAGAAGTAGTTGAGACTACATAACGAAAACTTGTCCATGACACTAAATGTTCTCTGGGAATATTGTTGTGGAGATAGGCAGTCGTAGAGGAAACAAGGAGCAGAACAGCAGTGGTGAGAGGTGAGCTGAAAACTCCTAGGGCCTGATTTGTGAGGAGGGGTTTTGCATACCAAGCTATGGTGGAGTAGGCTGTGGGAGTTATTGTGTAGCATAAGCATGAAGTCACTAATCCCTCGGTCCCAAAACACAGGTAACTAGATGGTTCAGTAGGACAACTTGGGGTTCCTGAGATTCATTTACCAACCACAAAGGAAGTACAGTGGAGTGGAAAAATTGAATCTTTGGACTCAGACATTCAGGGTTTGACTTTGGTCTCCTATACTCATTAGATATGCCATCCAGACATGTTATTTGATGCCGCTGGACCTCAATTTCCTCATCAACAGGATGGAAATAATGATACAGAGCTTGCTTGGGGATTAAATACGATAACGTTTATAAGGCATGCAGCTTAGTTCTGGCATGCATTCAGCACTTGGTTAATTGCACTGTTCTTAAAATTAGGTTGTAGAAGGAAGATAGTCTGTTTTTCCAACAAATAAATTCAGTGATATTAGTGGATCTGTCAAGAGGACTGTTTCTCAGGAGTGATGACAACTTATTTGTGTATTTGTTATTTCCCTTATAAAGATTTGTCCAAGAAATTAGGGCTGGATTTTGAACTTTAGCCACTGATCACATATTAAGTAAGTGAAAAAAGCTTAGATTCGGTAGGGAAGATAAGGATTTAGTAAACATTCCTCATATTGTTGTTCTTCCCTCAAGGTGGAAGTCCCTCTCACACCCCTCCTCTTCAGTGCTCTCTGCCCATTCTTCTGTGTTCTTCCTCTTCTTCGTCCAGGGTCCCATGATCCCTGCCTCTCCATCTCTAACAAACTCTCCTGCAGGTGTATCCTCATCACTTGTGACAGGGTCTCCTAGCCCCTTTAAAAGTTGTGTGTTGTTTGGGCTTTGACTCTGCCTCTGCCAAGCTCTGTGTGTGTGTGTGTGTGTGTGTGTGTGTGTGTGTGTGTGTGTGTGTGTGTGTGAGAGAGAGAGAGAGAGAGAGAGAGAGTGAGAGAGAGAGAGAGGAGAGAACCTACAGTATATAAGGCTTCAATGAAGATTGAGTGAATCGTGACATTAAGATAAATCAAGCACTTATAACAATAACTGATAGATAGTAAGCTTTATATATTAGCTTCTACTTTACTTATTTTCTGTCAAAATAAAGATAATTATACTGCCATATGGCCTCATTTAGAATAAACTAGACGATATACCTAAAAGCATGTGATGTAGAACCTGCTCACAATAGCCCTGGCGTGATACAGTAGCCCACTGGAGATGGTTATTAATGCCCACATCCCAGCTCCTGTGAGATGGTTCTGTGAAAGAGTGATGCTCTCTCATCTGCAGACCTCCACATCCTCTGCTCCCTTTGCCTGGAGCACTATTCTCCAATGGGTAACTCCCACTCGCTCATGACTTCTTTGGGAAGACATCTTTATCAATTGCTCAAAAGGGCTAGGTACCCCTGCTCTGTCTCCCTGCTCGTCATAGCACCCTGTATTTCTCTAGCCAGGGCATATGTTAGTCTTTGTGGTAATTGCTGATTTTATTGGTTTTTTTCCCTACTTGTCAGTAAGGGCTATAAGAAAAGAAATTGAGGTTTTTTTTTTTTTTTTGTATACCCTGGAAAGGTCTTGATGTACAACATATATTAAACAAATAGTAATGATAAAATTAGGAGTCATCAGAAAGGTAGAGGAAAACTAGGACAGAGAAATCCAACTGACGTGTGTTTCAAAGGGATGATTAAAACATGTCAGATGCTAAGAGAGGTCAGGTAAGTTGAGGACTGAAGAATGTACATGGGTTTGGCTGCTTGGAAATGGCCAATGGTGACCTTAGTTTATTCATGAGGTAGACCAAGGTGCAGACCACACAAGAAAAGGGCAGTAGTGTGGATTTCTTCTTTGAAAAGTTTGGCCCTGAAGCAAAAGTGAGTAAGAGTCTGGTAACACTGGAGAGAGATGGTGAATATGCATGAAACTAACTCGTGTGTGTGTGTGTGTGTGTGTGTGTGTGTGTGTGTGTGTATGAGACTAACTTGTGTGTGTGTGATTTTATGACTCATAATATGCATGTGTATTTCTCTGCTTGTGCATGTGTGTGTGTGTGTGTGTGTGTCTATGCCTATTTATCTCTGTGTGTGTGTGTCTCTGTGTGTATGTGAGCATGTGACAATGGATATATGTCTGTGTTCATGTGGGTCTATCCCTGGAATTGTGTATGTGTGTGTGTGTGTGTGTGTGTGTGTGTGTGTGTGTGTGTGTGACTCTGAGTGTGTACTTATTTCTGTGGATGTCCATGTGTGAGAGTGTATGTGTATTCCTATTTATCTCTATGTCCATGTGTGTGTCTGTGTGTATCTGTGCAGGTCTGAATGTCTCTCTGGAGTGGTGTATGCGTGACTTCAGGTGCGTGTAAAGAGAGAAAATATTTACGTGAAGGAACTGGAATATAATCCTAAATTGAGGATATAGAGTGAGCAGGAAGGTCACAGAGAAACCTGTTGCCACTGAGGACCCAGTGGAAGGGGAACTCTAAGGGCTGAAGTTGCTCTGATTTTTGGCTGTGAGGATTGAAGCAAAGATCATTTTGTTACCATGTTTTTACCTGCACACTTTTTTTATTGTAATTACCTGCACACTTTGGTTATACATAACATTCTCTGAGTTACTGATCTTACCTTTCCCTGGCAACACCCCACTCTGGCCGGATGGTTAAAGATCTGGAAACACTGGGTTCCATTTCTTTGTCAGTGAGAGTATCTGAATGTCATAAAGAAAACAAATTGTTTTCTCTATTTGTACTTATAAAATTTTTTGAGCTATCTTCTAAACAGATTGAGAGAAAAGTAAGTCATACATTTATTTATTAAAAGTATAAGAACTCTCCAGACATAGTATACACATATATAGAGTGACTGAATTAAGATGTATAGGACAATAATGTTGAAGTTTGTGCTCCTGTTTTGAAACTTTTGATATTTGTTCATTTAAAAGAACACTGGCAGGATTCACTAGGGGACTGCTGAATCCATACTACAAAGGCTACATAAGAGTCAGTTGCTGCCTGCAATTTGTCACTGTCTAAATTCCTCAGTGACATAGAGATTGACTGAAAGACTATATTTGTCAGAAAACTGCAAAAGAGGGAACTGTAGAGCAATACTTGTTAGGATGTTTCTGCTTTGGAAAATGTGATTACACTAAAAAAAGGGAAAAGTTTTTATCTTCATTTTAATTCATAGCAAACCCTTTCTCAGTGGAGCTATCAAAAGTACACAGGCAACAATTTTGAAAATTGTGAAATTGACAATATTTTTACTGAGTCATCATTAAAAATTCATTCGAATAGAGAATACATATACACATAAAATATTCAAAAGGTACAGAGTGAAATTCAATAAAAAATAATCTTTTCTACCTCTGATCTCCAATTACTAAGTTCCCACCCTAGAAGAAACCATTTTCATTAATTCATGTCTTTGAATCTTTCTGGGGACATTCTTTGCATTACAAATATCTTCATATTTGTAATCTTCCTTCCATTAGTAGCAGATATACCTTATAATTCACTTTTCTTTTTTTCTTTCTTTCTGAATTGCTCTTAAATTAAGAAAATAAAATAAAGATAATATTGGGCATTCTTAGCCAGCAGACCATTGGCCAAGAAGTCCGAGCAAGACTTCTACTTCTCCTTCCCCCCTATCAAATAACATGCCCGGAGGCTTCTGTTTTCTACTGGGGCAAGAAGGAGGAGAAGGAAGGATTCTGGGTGGTGGAGTATGTGGTTGTGGGGAGCTAAGAATGGGAGTCATTTTGGCCCTTAGACTGGGTTGGGCTGTCCAAGCTGAGAAAAGTAACAGTTAGGAAAATAATGACATGATTCTTTAAGGGGAGATTTAGTGGGTTCACAGGAAGTAGGCAATGGCCAAAAGTTAATTTCTGGGAAAGAAGAGCCAGTTCAGAATCTTGGAGACCAAATGTGGCACACAACTGGGGAAGAAGCTATTTTCTCCACTTCCCCTAGGTACCCAGCAATGATCTGACACTCCTCAAATCTGGAAGCAGAAAATGTAGAAAATTATAAGCCAGAGCAGACAAGGAAGGAAAAAGCAGACATTGTGAAGTTCCAGGCTGTATTGTGGGCATATGTGTGGCATCCTTTTGGGAAACTTCCCAGAATATCTTGGGGACACTCAAAGATGTGCTAATTACTAGTTATTAAAACATTTGAGAATCTTGCCATCATAATTTGGATATAAAAATGGACAAATTTATTTTATATTCCCAATCTGGTGAGGCCTGGGGATAATTAAGCTATTTGTAAAAATGTAGAATACTAAATATAGAACACATGCAATACCTAGTTACAAGATGGTGAAACGGAAGTTTATGTGGCAAAACAACAGGTCCTATTCTAGGTCCTGAACCAGGATTTACAAAGTAAGAAGATGAGAACTATAGGTCATTCTTAAATTCCTCACTCTAGTCAGGAGTATAAAAGGGTCAAGAAGGAGATCAAATATAAGTTCTTAGGAGGATTTATTTGGAAATCCCATGAACTAAGAGTCTATATCTCCTATAAGGGCAAGTTCTGAGGTGTGCCTGTTTCTCACTTTAAGCCAGTTCTTTGGATTTCTCAAGGATGAAGTTTATTGGTATCTGATTATCTCCTGAGAAATCTCAATGGTGAAAATTGGCCAGGTAGCTATCAGACTAGCTGAAGAAGAACTGGTTACATTAGGACCCCACCCCAGCATTCCCAGCATTCACTGGGACTAAGGACAGGCAAGTGTTTCCTAAGAGTGTGATGCTGTCCATGGGGAAGAAAGCTTAGGCCTGGGGGCATCCTAGGATATTCCAAAAGGGCTGCAGAGAGACATTGGAGTATTGTTAGATTACTAGGAGCTGAGAAAAGCATACATAACCAGGTAGCACTTGATCCTGAGAACTCCAGGTAGATGTTTCTAAGCAATTGGGTAGGTTCTCAAAACAACCCACTGAAGTGTCACTCAAAATCAGCTTCAAGGAAAAGCCAAGTACAGAGACAGCTGCTACTCTACGACTCAAGAGCCCTTACTTTCCTTAACTCTCTTCATCTCCCCAGCTGCATGCCTGGAAGGGCCAGAAGCCTTGGATGAAGGTCTGCACACTGGAGCTAGGGGAGAAGAGGGACAGAAGCACTGGATGAGAAGGGAAAGAACTGACCATACTCTAGGGGCAAGGAGAGGCTCCAATGGTTACTCAAGTTCAGAGGTCTTGGTAACTACATGGAACTGAAAATTTTAACTGAAGCACAAGTATTTAGTAACTGTAGTGACCAAACATTTTCATTGTCATCCATGGGTAGGGAACAAAACTAGCTCTACTAAATACACAAGGACAGTGCTGTAAGATCTCATCTCATGAACTGTTTGTGCAGGTAGCACTTAACCTGTAGGAGGGGAAGACAAAGTAGTTATATACTTATACAGATAGTGAATAGGAGAGTAAGTCAAAGGCGCCAGTTCCCTGTGACCCATGTGTCACATGCCAAAGCAAAACCAAAACTTGCCAATGCCCAAATGATAAGGGGCTGGTGGCTACTGTATGAGCTAAGGTCACTCCATTGTTGAGAAACTGATTCTAGACTTTAGCCAAGTGGTTTTATATTCCATAGGGGTCCAGACAGAAAGCCCTCTCTTCAAAAGCTGAGAGATGATGAGAAGCTTTATCATGACAGTTCTCAAGGGAGATAGGAAGGTGAGTGGGTCTCAGGGCTCCCCGCTTCCTGTTGCAGCAGGATTGCAAGGTGTTCTGCCCAGACTTGGGTAAGCTGTGGTCCAAGCTTTCACCTACATAGAAATATACAAGGTTACCAGAGTGTCATGGCAGAGTCCTTCCTGTACTTGGGAACAAAGTAGCAAGAAATTTGGTTTAAGACAACAGAATACATAGGTTTAGTAAATGCTTTAGGCTTGCCTACTAGGGTTTTTATGTTTTTTATAACTTTATAGTAACTGTCATATGAATATTATTCATGTTTTATGCATACTACAATGTCATAACATTCTCAGTACATTGAATTCTCATATTTCTTTTCAAGTCTACTCATTAGCTGCTATTGTGATTCATGTTTTGTGCTTTTAAAAAATTTTAACCAACACTGAATTAATTTTAAGTTTATAATATTTATTTCCACATATTTTATATTAGGTCAAACATCCCACTAGAGATATTCAAATAAGAATCAGATCATTGTTAAGCTACACTGTAACTGTAGCTGTGATGATTTATCTACATTATCAACTTGATTGGATTTAGAGATGCCTAGGATTAAGAGACTTCATGATGTGTGGATGAGATGATTGGCATGTGGAACAGCAAATTGTGGGGGAAGTCTTGTACTAAGTGTGGGCAGCACTGTCCAATAGGCTGGAAGCCTGGATGGAAGTAGGAGCCAAAGAAGGAGGAAGCTGCTGAAGGCAAGCTCCATTCTTCCTGAGCGGGTGTGTCAGCTGCTGCTGCTCTTGCTTGAGGACAATAGTCTCCTCACTTTTTGCTCTTCCAACATGGATACTCCCTAATGGTTTCTGAGGGATTTCTAGGCCTTTCTGTTTTGTTCTGGGGCTGCATCATTGGTCCCTCCTCTTCTGAGTCTCCAGTTTCTTGGACTGAGAGCTACTGGTTTCTCCAGCATGCAAGCAGCCACCTGGATTACACAGCTTCTGAGTATGTGAGCCATCTAGTTCATAACCTAAATATACTGGGGGTTCAGTTCCTCTAGAGAATCTTGATTAATACAGTAGCCAAGAATATAGAAAAATTCCACATTCTTCATGGTATATTTTACCATTAAATAGCACTTCAATGCTATTTAAGAAGGAATATTTCACAATGCACCAATAAAAGTATTTTTAGAAAAAGAATAATGAATTAGATTAAAACATTTTTCAAAAAAAGGAGGAATATTTCCTGTAGTTATTGAGATTACAATGCACTTTTAATGTTAATTTGGTGATTTCCCTTGTTAAAACAGTTCTGAAAGAAAAATAAAATACATTTTGATAAATATCATGACATGTTTACTGAGTAAACAAATGCCATGTTCCTCCTGGGTCCCCGTCTTAGTCAACTCATGCTGCTATAACAAGGTATCACAGACTAAGTGTTTATAAGCAACAGAAATTTCCTTTCTCTCAGTTAAGGAGACTAGAAGCCTAAGATCAGGATATTCACATGGTCAGCTCTCTCTTCTCTTCTTAGCTGATAGGAAGCCAGTATCTCACCATATGCTCACATGCTCACATGGAAACAGGACCAGAATAAAAATAAAAATTGCCTCCAAATAATTGTAGGAAGATATCTATTTCCATTGTTGCTTGTTATTTTTAATTTTGTTAATTAATTTTTTAATTTTATGAGAATATATAAACATGTACATAGTTCAAAAACTCAAAACATATTTTTTTTACAAAGCAATGCCTTGCTTTGCATGTTCACCTACCTTGACTGTATTCTGACATAAAGTACATCAAACTCTGATTATTTCCAGGTGTTTAACCTGCTTTTCTAAATTATGTTTTATACTTAGTTGTGTAGTTTTAAATATCTTAGATATTATTACAAATTAATTTCCTGCTTCTCATGATGAAAATCTACTTTCTCTGCCCACTCATTTCCCATCCTGATTTTTACATTAGTATCATATGTAAGTATTCCTGCTAAGCCTAATATTGTATTTGATTATATACCCTGTTCTAATGAAACATTTGTGTTTTCTTGGGGTTAATAATTGCCTCATTTTTCATTACTTAATTTTCTATGTGTCTTTTTTACCATGTTTCTTTACTGTGGCTTCTATGGATTAGTAACATTGAATCCTATTGTCACATAATCAAAACCAATAAATTATATATCTATTCCATATTTCCCCTCTTAACCAGTTGTTCTGTGAGTCAGCTGTAGGTTTCACTTGAACTTCACTTCTTTCCCTTCAACTCTCTCCTGAATTGACCAAATTAAATCTTGGATTGATCCATCTTCCCTGCCTCCCTCCCTTTCTTCCTTCCTCCTTTTCCTTCCTTCATTTTAAGGATTCACTTCCTCCAATCACATTCTGAGGAAATTAAATGGATTTTTGAGAATTTAGATGCATATTACTTTAGGTGCCTATTTATTCTTACCTTTGACTCTCAGTCACATATGATGTTGCTCTGGTACCTTTAAGCTTCCAGAATTGTGGTGGAGGACTCCAAAGATTCTGACTTTTTACACGTAATTCTTGATTTTTACCTTTTCTATCCTTGGTGTAAACTGCTTTCCCCCCCTTTATTCCTTATATTTAATCCTTCTGCGCAAAATTTTAAGATCTCTTCTTTATTCCTGGCATTCTGTAGTTACATGACTTGCTTGGCGAGGATACCCTGCATTACTTTGCTGAATCTTCAGAATCTGTCTCTAATCCAGAGATAAATACTGTAATTCAGAATGAATGAAGCAGACATCACGTGGGATTAGATATGCAAGAAATTTATTGGGGTTGGGGGGGGGAGGAACAGGAATAAACAGGGCAATACTTTAGATGACTTCGCAGGTCTCACACCTGTGAAGAGAGAGAGAGCTGCAAGAGAGAGGAACTGGTCAGGAAAAGTCAGACCACAGTGCAGTTCGGAGAAATATTTGGATGGGCTAATGAGGGGTCCTTAAGTTAAACTTGCTCATCAAAGGAATGCTGCACCCCGTGACCAGCGTGGTGATTTCATATTCAAGCTCACTTCTGGGCAGTGAGGAGCCCAGGGTCAGGGCTGGGTGAGGCTAGGGGGAGGGTGAAGACGCAGAGTGAACCGGATCAGGAAGTGCAGCCTCCGGGCTGTCAGCCAGCTCTGCGGACCACAAAGGGGGTTTTTGTAAGGGATCTGAGGAGCATGTGTCCCTGTATGCTGCAGTCTACTTCCACACAGATCTTCTTTCTCACACAGGTTTGCCACGCCGCCCCCCCCACCCCCCGCCATACATTTCCCATGGGCCTCTCTTTGAGAAGAAACTCAGAAAAGGGATGTTAGACGAACTTCACTTTACATCTGTCTCTGCAGTTGGTCTCAGCTTTTCCACTAACCATTACAAATCCCACCACCCTGCCCTAAGGCCAGCCTGTCTGGTTGAGTAACTCACGTGATGGTGTGACTGAAGTCATCTTCTGCTTTCTGCTCCAAGCCCTTGGTGATCACACTCCTCTCAGGTCAGAGTTGCTGCACCTGTCCGTGCATAGTTAGGAGAGAGAAATAGAGTCTCATCTCAGCAGATCTCTTGGGTTCCATGAGTGTTCCTCCTTGCCCTGTTACTTAAAAACAATCCTGCAGGGCATAGTGGTGTACACCTGTAATCCCAGTACTTGGGAGTCTGAGACAGGATGATCGCAGGTTCAAGGCCAGCCTCAGCTTCTTAGTAAGGTCTTCAGAAATTTAGCAAAACCCTGTTTCCAAATTTAAAAAATGAAATAGGATGGGGAGTGTAGCTTAGAGGTATTGCAACCCTATGTTTAATCCCCAGCAACACACACACACACACACACACACACACACACACACACACACACACAAATAAAACCTATAAAAACAAACAACAACAAAACAATCTCATACTTCCTACAAATGAGGGTCCTTACCTCTTCCCTGAGTTGGGAAGAACTACATCTTATGAATAATTAATCTAAAAAAATGTCTAACTTTAGGATATTTAGAAACTGTTTACTGATTAACAAAGAAGAAATCCCCCCCCCCCCCCCTCTCTCTCTCTGGTATTGGAAATTAAACCCAGGGGCAGTTTATCTTAGCCCATCCCCAGCCCTGTTCATTTTTTATTTTGAAGCAAAATCCTCCTAAGTTACTGAGGGTGTCGCTAACTTGCTGAAGCTGTCCTTGAACCTGTGAGCCTCCTATCTCAGCCCTCCAACTACTGGGATTACAGAACACATCACCAGGCCAGGCTTGGAAATTATTTCTCTTTAATGTGAAATGGGGTACACTTAAGGATAAAATCTGCTATTTAAAATCTTTCACATGGTGACAAACCTAAAACCCAATATTGAAAGCAGCAGAGGCTGCCTATTTAATGAGGTAGACCACTGCAGGGATGACAAGAGTTTTTGACGTAACCCTTTCTTCTAAGTAGGTCAGCATTAAGGTTATCCCAGGCTAACAATTTTCTTTCCTATTTTTTGAGCTCTTCAGCTCTTCCAACTCTACAGGGTTTTTAAAATTTTTTTTTTTTTTTTTTTTGGCGGTACTGGGGATTGAACTCAGGGGCATTCTACCTCCGAGCTATACCCCCAGCCCTATTTTTTATTCTTTATTTTGAAACCGAGTCTCACTAAGTTGCGGAGTGCCTCACTAGGTAGCTGAGGCTGGCCGCGAACCCGGATCCTCCGGTCTCAGCCTCCCGAATGCTGGGATTAC
>PVLC010000106.1:234442-244860 GCA_004027655.1 Graphiurus murinus | reverse complement strand
ATTATTTTTAAAAATTTTTTATTAAAACCCTTAGAAGGAAAAAGAAGCTGGACAAGATCATAATTTTTAACATTTTTGCACGTGTAAAATTTGTGATAAGTAGGGTCAGCTTCCAGGTAACTATGGGATTGAGGAACTGTTAATTCTTAGTCATGTTATAAATCCTCTGACCCACACAGAAAATCTGTATTCAATAGTCAGTGCCCACCCATTAAGAAGCATCGCTCCAGGACAGATACCCTTTAAGTCTGTTTTAAATAAGAGTAGGCTTCAGAAAATGGGTGGAACATATGATCTGAAAGGCTCACTCTGTGAATCAGAACTTCAGGAAACCACGATGAATTATCTGGCAATTAGGCTCCCCCCATTGATAGAGCCTGAATCTCAGATCAGCTTCAGGCCTTTGCTTTAGGATTGGCAGAACAGCCCATGGAGCCAGAGTGGTTTTGTCCTAGGGCCTGTGTTCCCACCTACTGCCTTCTTCTCTAATCCCCTTTCAACGGGAAGCAGTATCAGAAATGCCACTTCCTTGACCAGGCATTAGAAAGCAATCGAGTTCACGATGTTTATCCTGTGTCTTCTGAAACCAAGCAGCTCTCATTCTCAGACTTTCAAACAGAATTCAAAACAGTACCCTTGGAGCAGAATTTCAAGGGGAGGCCCCTGCAAAGCCCGCCAACTTCATGGTTTTCAGTAAAAGGAACTCCTGCTTCAGTCTTTTGAAACCTGGTTCAAGTAAAATACCATTCTCAAACCAGAGTTTGAATCACATTTCCTCTGTCCACACAGCTTCTATAGTCTTGCCAGAAAGAGCATTTACCCCTTCTACTTCCTGATTAAGGGGGGGGTGGGGACCTGGCTGGCCTATTTTTAATATGCTAATTATCTCCATCTGTAAGTGCTCCTTAGCCTCTTTAGCTTTTCTTGGACTAACCTCAAATCCCATCAAATCTTCCAAAGAAAAGAAAATTGGTATCTGCCTTATAGCCAAAAGTCAAGGTGTAGAAAGAGAGAATCGAGCCCTTCTATAACTAAATATAAATATGCATGTAAATTAGCAATCAGTATTTTAACACCAACCATCTTCAAAGATAATAAAATTACATGAACTTGTTTTTCTTTTGCCACTTTTTTCTTATGAAGAGTAGTTTCCAATATACTTACATCATGGAGGCTCATATACTTTCCCAGATACGTAAGCAAATCAATGTTAGCCCATTTGAGTGAAGCACTGGGCACCATCATCGTGTTAAGTCTTCTGGCTTTCTATGGGCTGTGTCTGTTTTGTCCTCAGATCATGTGTTTAGCTGTAAAAATTACATGGGCTACCACATGAAACCTCATACTGTGTGAGGAAGAAAATAATAACATCCTTGAAAAATGAACTACACTTTTGAAATAGTATGTTTTCTTTGGCCTCTCAGAATTTGTTCTTAAAATCGAGAAAGGAGGGATTAAAGCAGAACTCCATAATTTCTTAGCAGAAGCACCAGTTCATGCTTTCTGTTGGGCAGGAAGTGGCTAGACTAGATCAAAATTGGTATAATTTCCTGACATTTGTATGAGGACAGTAATATTAACAAGAAGTTTTTTGTTTTTTTTTTAAAAACTATTTCATGGGATATATGCTTTTGTTTTCCTATAAATATTTTAGAAATCAGAAAACATTTTATTTCCTTGTATTTTTAAATTTAAATTTATTTTAACTGATAAAAAGTGAAATAAACATATTCACTGGGTGCCATTTGATATTTTGATCCATGTATACATTGTGTAATGTTTAAATCATGTATTGTGTAATGTTTAAACATATCTATCCCCTCAAATATGTATCATTGCTTTATGATAAAAAACTCTGAATCCTTTCTTCTAGTTCTTTGAGCTGAACAGTACATAATTGTTATCTGTAATCACCCTACCATGTTAATAACCCATCAGAACTTCTTGTTATTATCTAACTGTAACTTAGTACCCGTTGATAAATCTTTCTCTCTCTATCTCTCCCTCTCCCTCTCCCTCTCCTCTTCCCAGTTTCTGGTAACCACCATTCTAGTCTCAACTTGTATGAGATCAACTTTTAGGTTCCATGTATAAGTGAGATCATGTGGTATTTGTTTTCTGTGCCTGGCTTATTTCACTTAACATAATTTCTTCCAGGTTGATGCAAATTCTTTTTAATGGCTAAAGACTATTCCTGTGTATGTACACCACATTTTCTTTACAGATTCATCCCTTGATGTACATTTAGGTTGTTTCCATCTCTTGGCTACTGTGAACAGTGCTCCGATAAACATAGGAGTGCAGATTTAATTTCTTTTGAATACATACCCAGTAGTGGTATTGCTGGGCATACCATACCTTTATTTTTAATTTTTTTGAGGATCTTCCACACTGCTTTCTATAATCATTGTACTAATTTACTTTCTTACCAAGAGGATGCAAGTTCCCCCTTTTCTCTACATCCTCTCTTCAGTATTTGTTATCTTTTATCTTTTTTTATTATTGCTGTTTTTATTGGGGTGAGATTTTATCTAATTTTGGTTTTAATTTGTATCTCCCTGATGGTTAGTGATATTGCTGTTGCTGTAAATTCTGTTGTATTTGGTCTATAGGCATCTTTTTTTTTGTGCCAATATCATGCTGCTCTGATTACTATAGTTTTGTGATATATTTTGAAGTCAGATATTATAATGCTTTCTGCTTTCTTCTTCTTCTTCAAGGTTTCTTTGGCTACTTGAGGTTTTTCATGGTTCCATATAAATTTTAAGATATTTTTTCTAGTTCTGTGAAGGGTGTTCTTGGTATTTTCAGAGGGATTGCATTGAATCTATAGGTTACTTTAGGTGCTATAGATGTTTTAATAATATTGATTCTTTTCAATTCATAAACATGGGATGTCTTCCACTTTTTATGTCCTCTTCAATTTCTTTCATCAACATTTTGTGATTTCTATTGTAGATAACTTTCAGATTTTTGGTTAAATTTATTTTTCAGTATTTTATTTATTTAGTTTGTAGCAATTGTAACTGGGATGCCTTCTTGATTTTTATTTCCTTGTGTTTTAGCTATTAGCAAATCTTTGGAAGTTCATGAAACCATTTAAAATTCTACTATACCTTTCTATTTTTCACTCCAACCATCAGTGACTAGCTCTGTCAATTAACCAGAACACACTCTTATGGGCAGATTATGTAAAAAAATCTTTATTTTTTAATTTCTTTACCATTTTAACAAGTATCAGAAAACAGCTTTCTTTAAAAATGAATATGAATCATTTGTGAATTACAAGTCATTAAGCTTCTCCAAACTTCACTATCAGCTATAAAATAAAGAAGCCAATCTCAGTACTTCTTTGTGAACCAAGGCCCTAAATGGCTTGCAACAAATAAAACATTGGTTGAAGCTTCATGTTTTACCTTAATTTATCAAATTTTATTTACCTTAATAATTTTAGCAAATTTTGCATCTTATTTAATTATAATACTTTGCTTTAACCTGAAGAATGAGATTTTAAATGATGACATAGAGAGTAAATCCACTATGGTTGTTCTCTTTAATTTTGTTTTGGTTTTGGGAGTTCTCTGGGACCCTGATACTTATGACAATTGAAATACATGTGATACGTGCTATTAAATGTAGAAAATGGAATAAACTACATGCAACACCTGTTCTCTTTAAAATGAGAATGACTTTCAATTATTTCAAGATATTACTGTATTCATATTGTAGATATTCAAATAACATAGAAATGAATATATAAAGTAAAAAAATAATTAGTTGCTCTTTACTTTCTTCCCAGAGATAACCACTGTAAAAAAATTGGTATTAGCTCTTCTATAAGTGTTTTATAAAATTCACTTGGAAAACCATCTGGCCCTGGGCTTTTGTTTGATGGTAAACTCTTTATTGCTGTTTCTATCTCTTTGATTGTTATTGGTCGGTTTAAGTTTTCTATATCTTCTTGACTCAATTTAGGAAGGTTATATGTGTCTAGAAATTTGTCAATTTCTTCTAGATTTTCCATTTTGTTGGCGTATAATTTTTCAAAATAGTTTCTGATGATCCTCTGTATTTCCATACTGTCAGTGGTAATATCACCTTTTTCATATCTTATTTTGGTAATTTGGGTTGATTCTCTCTTTCTTTTGGTTAGGTTGGCAAACAGTTTATCTATCTTGTTTATTTTTTCAAGAAATCAGCTTTTGGTTTTGTTGATTTTCTGTATTGCTTTTCCCAATACTCCTCAAACTATTCCATGAAATAGAAAGAAATATGACCCTCCCAAACACATTTATGAAGCCAACATCACATTAATACCAAAGCCAAATAAAGACAGCTCAAGAAAAGAAAACTATAGGTCTATATTATTTATGAACTTAGATGCAAAACTGCTAAACAAGATACTAGCAATGCGCATTCAAAACCACATCAAGAAAATTATACACCATGACCAAGTTGGGTTCATCCCAGGGATGCAAGGCTGGTTCAACATATGAAAAACAATCCATGTAATTCACCACATAAACAGAATCAAAGACAAAAATCACATGATCATCTCAATTGATGCTGAAAAAGCATTTGACAAGATCCAACACCCATTCATGCTAAAAGCACTGCAGAGAATCGGAATAGAAGGACATACCTCAACATCAGAGAAGCAATATACAATAGGCCCACAGCCAATATCATATTAAATGGAGAAAAACTGAAAGAGTTCCCACTAAACACAGGAACAAGACAAGGATATCCATTACCACCTTTTCTGTTAAATATAGTACTTGAGACTCTAGCCAGAGCAATAAGGCAAGAGAAGGAAAATCAAAGGGGTAAAAATAGGGAAAGAAATTATCCCTTTTTGCAGATGACATGATACTATACTTAGAAGATCCAACAAAGTCAACCAAAAAACATATAGAACTGATCAACAAATTCAGCAAAGTGCTGGATACAAAATTAACCTTAAAAAATCAGAAGCTTTCCTGCATACCAACCATAAATCCACTGAGAAAGAAATCCAGAAAATAATTCCACTCACAATAGCACCCTGAAAAATAAAATACTTGGGGATAAACCTGACCAAAGAGGTAAAAGACCTCTATAAGGAAAACTATAAAAAGTTGAAAAAGGAAATTGACGAAGACCTTAGAAGATGGAAAGTTCTTCCATGCTCTTGGATAGGCAGAATAAATATAAAAATGGCCATCCTCCCAAAAGTGATCTACAGATTCAATGCAATACCCATGAAATTACCATGGTTACTCCTCACAGACATAGAAAAATCAGTCTAAATTCATTTGGAACAACAACAACAAAAATTAGCCAAAGTAGTTCTTAGCAACAAGAACCATGCAGGGGGTATCACAATACCTGACTTCAAACTCTACTACAAAGCCACAGTAATAAAAAACAGCATGGTATTGGCACAAAAACAGACACATAGACCAATGGAGCAGAATAGAAGATTCAGAAACAGACCCATATGCTTACAGTCAATTGATTTTTGACGAAGGAGTAAAAAATATACACTGGAAAAAAGATAGCCTCTTTAACAAATGGTGCTAGTAAAACTGGTTAACCATATACAGGAAAATGGAAATAAACCCCACTTTCTCACCCTGCACAAGAGTCAACTCAAGGTGGATGAAAGACCTGGAAGTCAGGCCAGAGACCTTGCAGCTACTTGAAGATGGCATAGGCCCAATACTTCAACACATAGGCACAGGTAAAATCTTTCTCAACAAGACCTCAAAAGCACAAGAAACTCAAAGGAAGATCAATACATGGAATTGCATTAAACTGAAGAGCTTCTGTGCAGCAAAGGAAACTATCAAGAACTTCAACAGAGAGCCCACAGAGTGGAAGAAAATTTTTGCCAGCTACTCTTCTGATAGAGGTCTAATATCTAGGATATACAGAGAACTCAAGAAAATTACAGCTAAGAAAACAAATAACCCAATTAAAAAATGGGCAAGGGATCTAAATAGACACTTCACAAAAGAAGAAATACAAATGGCCAATAAATATATGAGGAAATGTTCTACATCATTAGCAATCAGAGAGCTGCAAGTCAAAACTACCTTGAGATTTCACCTGACGCCAATCAGAATGGCAATCATAAAAACCAACAACAATAACAAATGCTGGTAAGGGTGTGGAGAAGTGGGAACCCTAATACAGTCTTGGTGGGATTGCAAATTTGTGCAACCACTTTGAAAACAGTATGGAGGATCCTCAGAAAAATGGGAATGAACTTACTGTATGATCCAGCAATACCTTTTCTGGGTATCTACCCAAAAGAATGGAAACCAAACCATCAGACTGACGCATGTGTATCTATGTTTATAGCTGCACAATTCACAATTGCCAAACTATAGAAATAGCCAAGATGTCCATCAACAGATGAATGGATTACAAAACTATGGGATATGTACACAATGGAATTTTACTCAGCCATAAAGAAGAACAAAATCATGTTCTTTGCAGGGAAATGGATGCAACTGGAAAACATTATGTTAAGTGAGATTTGTCAGTCACAAAGAGTAAAAAAGCATATGTTCTCCCTAATATGCAGATGCTAGGGAGAAAGAAGATGGGGCATAAGAGGGACTCAAGGTCACTCACTAAACTGAACTTGAGAGGAAGGGAGGGGGAGGGAGCGGGATGGGAATTTGGGAAAGGGGTCAAATGAGAATTGTGAGCACATATATCATTATCAGTTTGTACCTAACAAAGATGTGTGCTTACAATGTATGAATAAAAATTAAAATTAAAAAAAAAAGAAAAAGGAGAAACCCTAGATAAGAAAAGAAGTTGACTTAACTGAAGGTGATGGACAGGGGGAAGGGGGAACCCTAATGCACATGATGTACTTTCACAAATATATCAAAGTCGATCACTAAATTGAACTTGAGAAGGAGGGAGGGCGAGGGAGTGGGGTGGGAATTGGGGAAGGGGTTAAATGAGAAATATGTGCATATGTGCCTTTATCAGCTTGTATCTAACAAAGATGTATGATTACAATGCACCAATTAATAAAAAAATTGGTAAACATAATTTCATATATGTGAACTATTACTTGGGATTGAACCACCCAGGGGCATTCTACTTCTGAGCTATACCCTCAGCCCTCTTTTGGCTGTTGTCAAACCTGCAATCCCCCTGTCTCAGCCTACCAAGTATTGCTATTACAAGAACATGTGCCACCATACCCGACTCACTTCATATATTTTTAAAACAACATGTAAGTTACTTTTTAGTGTAAACAGTAAATTAAACACTGCTTGCATTTTTATTTTTAAAAAATATTTCTGAAAGAATGATCAACTGTGATAAAGTGGCCTTCGAAAATCTAGAACAAAGACTAGATTTCGTAATTTTGCCAAAAGATTTGTTGGTAACAATAGCATTATAGCTGATTGGTTGTTTTGGGTCAGTAATAATAGGCAAATTAATTTAGGAAGCCTGTAAAGGTAAACCCTAGTCTAACAAGTGTGCTAATTTCTATGTATGCTGTGACATCTACATTTAAACATAAATATTGCCTTGTTCTTCATTTTATTTTATAATGAGAAATTTAAGTGGATCTTTACAAGATGAGCTTTTGATTGCCTTCCTATCTCTCCCTTGCTCTTGATAATAATGAAGCCACCATTCAAAAGGTAGGGAATATGACCAGGTCAGAATTTGGAGTCCAGCTTTAAAACTGCTATGAAATTCTGTCCTGGGATTCTTTTTTCTTTCAATCTTTCCTTAAGGCTATATTTTAAAATATTTTTTAGACTTAAAAATTGGTTACACTGCCTGAGAAATCTGCAATCCAGAGATAGCAGACACCATAGAAGGGGCTAGGTAGCTGGGTGAAAAGTAATTTACATGAATGGAGGCTCTGTTGGTGTCAGTACTGGTCATGCCTGACTAAGCTTAGCCTCAGATTTATTCTGCACTTTTTATTGTACCTTAAATCTGGCAAAACAAACATTTCCTCTTGCTATAACCTAAATCATCTTGAGCAGGTCATTTTGACTTGAGGTCATAAACAGCAGTGTAGTCATAATAGGTTTTTGCAAATTTACTGGATCCTGTTTTTGTAACCCTTGAGGGAATGTCTCTTGGGCCAGTTAATTCAAGCATTTGTCATGAGGTTGAAGAAATATTCTAGGAGTCTTATACTCTTTGGAAGTATTTTCTTTAAGAAACTACTTTTATTATGAAGTAATATATATTTATTTGGAAATGTATATAAAAAGGCAAAAAACAACAACAACAACAACAAAACCCAAACAACCAATCAGCTATAATGTTATTGTTACCAGCAAATCTTTTGGCAAAATACTGTTGGTTACCTACCTGATGGTCATTTCCATTTTTTCCCCTAAAATAAGCTAAATTTTAAATGGCGATATGCCCAGCCCCCAGGGATGAATCACGATTTGTCTAATGCAAGCATGAACAATACCATTCATTATTTTTCCCATGTTTGAGTATACGACTCTAGTGCTGGCCTGTGACATATAGAGGAAGTCTTCTGAGAGTTACAGTAAGATTTTGTTTTCTAATAAGAAGGATGCATTTTAGAAGAAAGCCTCTTTTGGTGACATCCATCCTGTTTCCCTGTTTGAAGGCAGTCCTGTGATATGTAATGTTCATAGCTGTGACAACCGTTTTACAACTAGGAAGCAACAAGGTAGAGACAAAATCTAATATGCAACATAGTTGAAGGTTAAAAAAAAACTTTGATTGTTAATAGATTTGAGGTATTGAATTAATACTAGTATAGTTTATCTTTAGATTTTGCTAAAATAACAGTAAATATACTTCTGTTTTAAGTATTTACCAAAGTACTGTTGATCTTAACTCATTCAAACTGATACATATAAAAGGTACATTTTTTTATGGGTTAGTCTTTTAAAAAATTTATTGGTGCATTGTAATCATACATCCTGATGAAGTACAGGTTGATAGAGGCATACAAGTACACAGCACTCATTTAGCCCTTCCTCAATTCCCACCCCATTTTCTCCCTTCTTCCTCCTCCCTCCTTCTCATGTTTGGCTTAGTGATTGACTTTGATATGTTTGTAAATGTACATCATGTGCATTAGCATTAGGGTGTTTCTCTCTCGCCCCTCCCTTCTCCCTCACTTAAGTCACCTTCTTTACTAATCTAAGGTTTATCTTTCTTTGTGTGGAGTCCCTCCAATGTCCCGTTTCCTCCCTAGCTTCTGTAATTAGGGAGAACATCTGACTTTTCACTTTTTGTGACTGACTTACTTAGCATAATATTCTCCAATTCCATCCATTTTTTCCTACAGATGACATAATTTTGTTCTTCTTTATGGCTGAGTAAAATTCCATTGTGTACATATCCCATAGTTTTGTAATCTATTCATCTGTTGATGGATATCTTGGCTGGTTCGGTAGTGTGGCAATTGTGACTTGTGTGGCTATAAACATAGATACACATGCATTAGTCTGCTAGTTTGGTTTTCATTCTTTTGGGTAGATACCCAGAAGTGGCATTGCAGCGTCATATAATAGGTTCATTCTCCATTCTTCTGAGGACCCTCCATACTGTTTTCCAAAGTGGATGCATTAATCTGCAATCCCACCAACACTGTATTAGAGTTCCTATTTCTCCACATCCTCTCCATCATTTGTTGTTGTTTGTGTTTTTAATGATTGGCATTCTAATTGGGGTTAAGTGAAATCTCAGGGTAGTTTTGATTTGAATCTCTCTGATTTCTAATGATGTTGAACATTTTTTTCATAAATTTATTGTCAATTTGTGTTTCTTCTTTTGTGAAGTTCACTTGCCCATATTTTGATTGGGTTGTTTTTATAGCAGTGAGTTTCTTGGGTTCTCTGTAAATACTAGATATTAGTCCTCTATCAGAGTAATAGTTGGCAAAACTCTTCTCCCACTTTGTCAGCTCTCTGTTGAGATTCTTGATAGTTTCCATTGCTGCACAGAAGCTTTTCAGTTTAATATAATACCATGTATTGATCCTCCTTTTAATTTCTTGTGCCTTTGAGGTCTTGTTGAGAAAGTTTTTACCTGTGCCTGTGTGTTGAAGTGTTGGACCTCTGCCCTCTGCAAGTAGCTCCAAGGTCTCTGCTCTAATTTCTAGTTCTTTGGTCCATCTTGAATGACTCTTGTGCAAGGTGAGGAAGTGGCGTTTATTTCCATTATTCTGCATATGGTTAACCAGTTTTACCAGCACCATTTGTTGAAGAGGCTTTTTTCCTGTGTATGTTTTTGGTCCCTTTGTCAAAAATTAGTTGGCTGTAAGTGTGTGGATTTGTCTGAGTCTTTTATTTTGCTCCATTGGTCTATGTGTCTGTTTTTGTGCACTTACCATGCTGGGTTTTTTTTTTTTTTTTTTTTTTTTTTTTTTTTTTTTTTTTTTTTTTTTTTTTTTT